>CAKAJA020000672.1:0-268010 GCA_916610235.2 Lasioglossum morio | reverse complement strand
ATATACGCGTAATATACGTTATATACGCGACATTAGACGTTATATACGCGTCATATACGTCATATACGCTTCATATACGTTATATACGCGACATTAGACGTTATATACGCGTCATATACGTCATATACGTTATATACGTTTCATATACGTTATATACGCGTCATATAGATTATATACGCGTCATATACGTTATATACTCGTCATATACATCATATAGGAGTCATATACGTTATATACGCGACATTAGACATTATATACGCGACATATACATTATATACGCGTAATATACGTTATATATGCGACATTAGACGTTATATACTCGTCATATACATTATGTGCGCTCCATATACGTTATATACGAGTCATATATTCCATATACGCGTGAGATACGTTATATACGCTTGATATACGTCATATACGCGTCATATACGTCATATACGCTTCATATACGTTATATACGTTTCATATACGTTATATACGCGTCATATACATTATATACGCGTCATATACGTTATATACGCGACATTAGACGTTATATACGCGTCATATACGTTATATACGCGTTATATACGTTATATACTCGTCATATACATCATATACGAGTCATATACGTTATATACGCGACATTAGACATTATATACGCGACATATGCGTTATATACGAGTCGTATGCGTTATATACGCGTCATATTCATTATATACGCGTCATATACGTTATATACGCTTCATATACGTTATATACTCGTCATATACATCATATACGAGTCATATACGTTATATACGCGACATTAGACATTATATACGCGACATATGCGTTATATACGAGTCGTATGCGTTATATACGCGTCATATTCATTATATACGCGTGATATACGTTATATACACGTCATATACGTCATATACGCTTCATATACGTTATATACGTTTCATATACGTTATATACGCTTCATATACGTTATATACGCTTCATATACGTTATATACTCGTCATATACATCACATACGAGTCATATACGTTATATACGCGACATTAGTCATTATATACGCGACATATGCGTTATATACGAGTCGTATGCTTTATATTCGCGTCATATACGTTATCTGCGCTGCATATACGTTATCTGAGCTGCATATACGTTATATACGCGTCATATACGTTATATACGCATCATATGCGTTATTTACTTGTCATATACATCATATTCGAGTCATATACGTTATATACGCGTCATATACGTTATGTGCGCTGCATATACGTTATATACGCGTCATATTCATTACATACGCGTCATATACGTTACATTCGTGTCATATACGTTATGTGCGCGTCATATACGTTATATACCCGACACATACGTTACATACTCGTCATATAAGTAATATACGCGGTGTTAGAGATTCTTTCCCGAATCTCTACTCTGATAGTGTATATAGCTGTACAAACTTAAATAAATATGACTACAAGCTAGCGACCAGTTCGGAGCGCCGTCGTCCCCGCTCCGTTCCCCCGCACCCCGCGGGATCCTCGGGTGAAGCGACGCGCCCAGCTGATCGCTCAGTTCGTCTATTGACACTATACCACGACATTCGATTTCCTTCACTTTCAACGGTTACGTAATCGTCTCGTCGAAACTCTCAATATCGAAATTCTCCGATTAACGTTAACGTCTCGATATCGTTCCAATTGCGGAAGCGATCGAGAAGTTAAATCACGCGGCATATTCATTATATACACGTCATATACGTTACATACGTGTCATATACGTTATGTGCGCGTCATATACGTTATATACGAGTCATATACGTCATATACGCGTGATATACGTTATATACGCTTGATGTACGTCATATACGACATATACGCTTCATATACGTTATATATGCGTCATAAACATTATATACGCGTCATATACGATATACGTGTCATATACGTTATGTGCGCGTCATATACGTTATATACGCGACATATACGTTATATACGCGTCATATACGTTATATACGCGTCATATACGTTATATACTCGTCATATACATCATATACGAGTCATATACGTTATATACGCGCATCAGACGTTATATACGCGACATATGCTTCATATACGAGTCGTATGCGTTATATACGCGTCATATACGTTATATACGCGACATATACGTTATGTGCGCTTCATATACGTTATACACGCGTCACATACGTTATATACGCGACATATACGTTATATACGCATCATATACATAATATGCGCGTCATATACATTATATACGGGTCATATACGTTATGTGCGCATCATATACGTTATATACCCGACGTATACGTTATATACGCGTCATATACATTATATACGGGTCATATACTTTATATACGGGTCATATACGTTATGTGCGCTTCATATACGTTATACACGCGTCATATACGTTATATACGCTTGAGATACGTTATATACGCTTGATATACGTCATTTACGCGTCATATACGTCATATACGCTTGAGATACGTTATATACGTTTCATATACGTTATATACGCCTCATATATGTTATATACACGTCATATACGTTATATACGCGTCATATTCGTTATATACTCGTCATATACGTTATATACGAGTCATATACGTCGAATACGCGTGATATACGTTATATACGCTTGATGTACGTCATATACGACATAAACGCTTCATATACGTTATATATGCGTCATATACATTATATACTCGTCATATACGTTATATACGTGTCATATACGTTATGTGCGCGTCATATACGTTATATACGCGACATATACGTTATATACGCGTCATATACGTTATATACGCGTCATATACGTTATATACTCGTCATATACATCATATACGAGTCATATACGTTATATACGCGCATCAGACGTTATATACGCGACATATGCTTCATATACGAGTCGTATGCGTTATATACGCGTCATATACGTTATATACGCGACATATACGTTATGTGCGCTTCATATACGTTATACACGCGTCATACACGTTATATACGCGACATATACGTAATATACGCCTCATATACGTTATATACACGTCATATACGTTATATACGAGTCATATACGTCATATACGCGTGATATACGTTATATACGCTTGATGTACGTCATATACGACATATACGCTTCATATACGTTATATATGCGTCATATACATTATATTCGCGTCATATACGTTATATACGTGTCATATACGTTATGTGCGCGTCATATACGTTATATAAGCGAAACATATACGTTATATACGCGTCATATACGTTATATACGCGTCATATACGTTATATACTCGTCATATACATCATATACGAGTCATATACGTTATATACGCGCATCAGACGTTATATACGCGACATATGCTTCATATACGAGTCGTATGCGTTATATACGCGTCATATACGTTATATACGCGACATATACGTTATGTGCGCTTCATATACGTTATACACGCGTCACATACGTTATATACGCGACATATACGTTATATACGCATCATATACATAATATGCGCGTCATATACGTTATATACGGGTCATATACGTTATGTGCGCGTCATATACGTTATATACCCGACGTATACGTTATATACGCGTCATATACATTATATACGGGTCATATACGTTATATACGGGTCATATACGTTATGTGCGCTTCATATACGTTATACACGCGTCATATACGTTATATACGCTTCATATACGTTATATACGAGTCATATACGTCATATACGCGTGATATAGGTTATATACGCTTGATATACGTCATATACGCGTCATATACGTCATATACGCTTGAGATACGTTATATACGCTTGATATACGCCATATACGCGTCATATACGTCATATACGCTTTATATACGTTATATACGTTTCATATACGTTATATACGCCTCATATATGTTATATACACGTCATATACGTTATATACGCGTCATATTCGTTATATACTCGTCATATACATCATATACGTGTCATATACGTTATATACGCGCATCAGACGTTATATACGAGACATATGCTTCATATACGACTCGTATGCGTTATATACGCGTCATATACGTTATATACGCGTCATATACATTATATACGGGTCATATAAGTTATATACGGGTCATATACGTTATGTGCGCTTCATATACGTTATACACGCGTCATATACGTTATATACGCTTCATATACGTTATATACTCGTCATATACATCATATACGAGTCATATACGTTATATACGCGACATTAGACATTATATACGCGACATATGCGTTATATACGCGTCGTATGCGTTATATACGCGTCATATACGTTATATACGCGTGATATACGCTATATACGCGTCATATACATTATATACGCGTAATATACGTTATATACGCGACATTAGACGTTATATACGCGTCATATACGTCATATACGCTTCATATACGTTATATACGTTTCATATACGTTATATACGCGTCATATAGATTATATACGCGTCATATACGTTATATACTGGTCATATACATCATATACGAGTCATATACGTTATATACGCGCATCAGACGTTATATACGCGACCTATGCTTCATATACGACTCGTATGCGTTATATACGCGACATATACGTTATATACGGGTCATATACGTTATGTGCGCGTCATATACATTATATACGCGACATATACGTTATATACGCGTCATATACGTTATATACGCTTTATATACGCTATATACGCTTCATATGCGTTATATACGCGTCATATTCATTACATACGCGTCATATACGTTACATACGTGTCATATACGTTATATACACCTCATATACTTTATATACGAGTCATATACCTCATATACACCTGATATACGTTATATACGCTTGATGTACGTCACATACGACATATACGCTTCATATACGTTATATATGCGTCATATACTTTATATACGCGTCATATACGTTATATACGTGTCATATACGTTATGTGCGCGTCATATACGTTATATACGCAACATATACGTTATATACGCTTCATATACGTTATATACGAGTCATATACGTCATATAGGCGTGATATAGGTTATATACGCTTGATATACGTCATATACGCGTCAAATACGTTATATACTCGTCATATACATCATATACGAGTCATATACGTTATATACGCGCATCAGACGTTATATACGCGACAAATGCTTCATATACGACTCGTATGCGTTATATACGCGACATATACGTTATATACGGGTCATATACGTTATGTGCGCGTCATATACATTATATACGCGTCATACACGTTATATACTCGTCATATACGATATGTGCGCGTCATATACGTAATACGCGACATATACGTTATATACTCGTCATATACATCATATACGAGTCATATACGTTATAAACGCTTTATATGCGTTATATACGCTTCATATACGTTATATACCCGACACATACGTTACATACTCGTCATATAAATAATATACGCCTCATATTCGTTATATACACGTCATATACGTTATGTACGAGTCATATACGTCATATACGCGTGATATACGTTATATACGCTTGATGTACGACATATACGTGTCAAATACGTTATATACTCGTCATATACATCATATACGAGTCATATACGTTATATACGCGCATCAGACGTTATATACGCGACCTATGCTTCATATACGACTCGTATGCGTTATACACGCGACATATACTTTATATACGGGTTATATACGTTATGTGCGCGTCATATACATTATATACGGGTCATATACGTTATATACGGGTCATATACGTTATGTGCGCGTCATATACATTATATACGCGTCATACACGTTATATACGCGTCATATACGATATGTGCGCGTCATATACGTAATACGCGACATATACGTTATATACTCGTCATATACATCATATACGAGTCATATACGTTATATACGCTTTATATGCGTTATATACGCGTCATATTCATTACATACGCGTCATATACGTTACATACGTGTCATATACGTTATGTGCGCGTCATATACGTTATATACCCGACATATATGTTACATACTCGTCATATACGTAATATACGCCTCATATACGTTATATACGCGTCATATACGTTGTATACGCTTTATATGCGTTATATACGCTTCATATGCGTTATATACGCGTCATATTCATTACATACGCGTCATATACGTTTCATACGTCTCATATACGTTATGTGTGCGTCATATACGTTATATACCCGACATATATGTTACATACTCGTCATATACGTAATATACGCCTCATATACGTTATATACACGTCATATACGTTATATACGAGTCATATACGTCATATACGCGTGATATACGTTATATACGCTTGATGTACGTCATATACGCGTCAAATACGTTATATACTCGTCATATACATCATATACGAGTCATATACGTTATATACGCGCATCAGACGTTATATACGCGACCTATGCTTCATATACGACTCGTATGCGTTATACAGGCGACATATACTTTATATACGGGTTATATACGTTATGTGCGCGTCATATACATTATATACGGGTCATATACGTTATATACGGGTCATATACGTTATGTGCGCGTCATATACATTATATACGCGTCATACACGTTATATACGCGTCATATACGTTTCATACGTCTCATATACGTTATGTGCGCGTCATATACGTTATATACCCGACATATATGTTACATACATGTCATATACGTAATATACGCCTCATATACGTTATATACACGTCATATACGTTATATACGAGTCATATACGTCATATACGCGTGATATACGTTATATACGCTTGATGTACGTCATATACGCGGCAAATACGTTATATACTCGTCATATACATCATATACGAGTCATATACGTTATATACGCGCATCAGACGTTATATACGCGACCTATGCTTCATATACGACTCGTATGCGTTATACAGGCGACATATACTTTATATACGGGTTATATACGTTATGTGCGCGTCATATACATTATATACGGGTCATATACGTTATATACGGGTCATATACGTTATGTGCGCGTCATATACATTATATACGCGTCATACACGTTATATACGCGTCATATACGATATGTGCGCGTCATATACGTAATACGCGACATATACGTTATATACTCGTCATATACATCATATACGAGTCATATACGTTATATACGCTTTATATGCGTTATATACGCTTCATATGCGTTATATACGCGTCATATTCATTACATACGCGTCATATACGTTACATACGTGTCATATACGTTATGTGCGCGTCATATACGTTATATACCCGACACATACGTTACATACTCGTCATATAAATAATATACGCCTCATATTCGTTATATACACGTCATATACGTTATGTACGAGTCATATACGTCATATACGCGTGATATACGTTATATACGCTTGATGTACGACATATACGTGTCAAATACGTTATATACTCGTCATATACATCATATACGAGTCATATACGTTATATACGCGCATCAGACGTTATATACGCGACCTATGCTTCATATACGCGACCTATGCTTCATATACGACTCGTATGCGTTACATACGCGTCATATACGTTATATACGCGTCATATACGTTGTATACGCTTTATATGCTTTATATACGCTTCATATGCGTTATATACGCGTCATATTCATTACATACGCGTCATATACGTTACATACGTGTCATATACGTTATGTGCGCGTCATATACGTTATATACCCGACATATATGTTACATACTCGTCATATACGTAATATACGCCTCATATACGTTATATACACGTCATATACGTTATATACGAGTCATATACGTCATATACGCGTGATATACGTTATATACGCTTGATGTACGTCATATACGCGTCAAATACGTTATATACTCGTCATATACATCATATACGAGTCATATACGTTATATACGCGCATCAGACGTTATATACGCGACCTATGCTTCATATACGACTCGTATGCGTTATACACGCGACATATACTTTATATACGGGTTATATACGTTATGTGCGCGTCATATACATTATATACGGGTAATATACGTTATATACGGGTCATATACGTTATGTGCGCGTCATATACATTATATACGCGTCATACACGTTATATACGATGTGGTGTCCGGAAATAGCGATTAGCAAATACGGCGAAGCAATAACCTCCGAAAGGTTATTCCAGCAAAAGAAATCGTAAGCAGTTCGGAGTGGCAACAACCCCGAAAAGTAGCATCAGCAAAATCAATGTAAGCATGACGGCGAGGCAACGACCTCGCTTCATCAGCAGAAGGTAAATTATAAAAACTCCGGACACCATCGGAGAGGGGCAGACTACGATAAAAGTTCAATAAAGCAACATCCTTAAAGACATCGTCGATTTTGGTTTCACCGTTTCCGATCCTGGACACTCCACTCCTGGTTACTGTTAGATATCCCCATTAAAACATCGTTGTAACCCGAGTGGGCACAACAATTTGGTGGCAGCGGTGGGATACAGTCAATAGTTCAAGGACCATCCCAAGAAGCGACTATCCGAAGGAAGATTGCCGCCAGTGGTCTGAGCACTGACCCGACAGGAGCAACTACCCGAAGGAAAAGTTCAGCCAGCGGTCTGAGGACTGACTGGAAGGTGCAACAACCCGAAGGAAAAGGTGCAGCCAGCGGTCTGAGGACTGACTGGAAGGTGCAACAACCCGAAGGAAAAGCAGCGGTCTGAGGACTGACCAGAAGGAGTAACGACCGAAGGAAGAGTGCAGCTAGCTGTCCGAGGACCAGTAACCCCTGGACTCCCTTCAGGCGCCACGGGACGGAACCAACGGGAGCCAAAAGGACGACAACTGCAGCAGTCGGTAGTCCGAGAGTTGGGTGAAGACAACGACCTGACGACATCAAGCGAAATGCGACACCTAATTCTGTAAGTGCCGAAACCACATTTATACGAAAACTGTAAATCGAACAATTTTGTATGTCGGGAAAAGGCGAAGATTTCAAGCCTTCGCGTAGACGTATCTCAAGATCATTCGAATCAATATTCGACAAATTCTCCGTCTTCACCGGAAAACGGGAATTACATACATCCTACTCCGACCCACCGACATCGCGTAGGACGCGTATACCAGCGCCGCGTATAAACTTAGATAGCGACCCATCTAGCGATAGCGAATCCTCCGACAACGTAATCATACAGAGGGAATTCCCCATTAACGTAACTGACTTCAGCTTACTAAACATGGCAACCGGCAACATAACCGTACTAAAGGCTCTCTCGTTAGTAAAAGACTTCAGCGGTGAATCAGCTAGCGAACTTACCACCTTCCTAAAATCATGCGAAATAGCCTTGGAGCTAGTACCAGTAAATGAGCAACCCCTGCTATTGCGAGCAATCCTAGGGACGAAATTTAAGAAGCGGGCGGCATTAGAATTAGAATATCGGGAAATAGAAAGTTTTGAGTCGTTAAAAACACTATTACTAGCACTATTTAAGGAAAAACGTTCGCTATGCGCAGTACAATCAGAATTTAATGCGTGTCGTCAAAGAGACAACGAAAACGTCAGATCATTTGCAGCGCGACTAGAAAAACTAACCATAGAACTGTCCCAACTAATATCAAAACCCGGGAACAGTAACATAGTTAATAAAGCGCTAATAGAATCAGTAAACGAGCAAGCTATAAACGTTTTTAGCATAGGATTGACGGAAAAACTAAGAGTGATAATTAGATCGCGGACATTTGATACACTTAGAGCAGCTATAACTGCGGCTATCGAAGAAGAACAGGCACTAGGCCCGAACAGCGGTCGCAGCTACGGAAATTATGGAGGCACCGGATTTAATAGAAACAGAATAGGACAAAGATATAATGAACCGAAGTGCGAAAGATGCCATAAACCGGGGCACCTGGCTAAGAATTGTTACACGCGTCTAAGCACGCCGCGACCAGAAAGTTCAGCTAATCTCCCCGCGTTCAACCGCCAAAGCGTTGGATCCCGACGGGAGATGTACTACACCACTGTAGTCTGCAACTACTGTAAGAAACCCGGGCATGTTCAGCGCGATTGTAGAACGTTAATGAGAGTCAACAACGGGGAGATACGAAACAGAAGTAGTGAACAAACTACGAACTACCGACGCGACGCGTTCAGAAACACAGAGGATAGGTCATCTGGTAACTCCACCGGAAATAGATCTGGGAGAGGTGATCCAAACGAAAGGCCAACTCTCGAATCTTATCAAATAAATTGTACTAGCGGAGTGAGCAAATCAAAAAATATAGTAGAAATAGAAGCTAAAGAAATAAAGTGTCCGAAAATCCGCATGCTGGTCGACACAGGAGCAGACATTACTCTACTTAAGTATAGTAAAATTATAGGGAAAGTGCGCACGACACGAGAGGTCATAACCCTGAGGGGTATAGGAAGCACGGAAATCCCTACCGTCTGTAAAATAGAGCTTAACGTGAAAATAGGTACAAAGGTCGTTATGCACCCTTGCCACGTAGTTAAAGACGATTTTCCTTTACAAGTCGACGGGATATTAGGATACGATTTCATAACTAAATACAAGGCCATAATTAAACCAGGAGTACGTGTAGAAATTTTAGACACACATTGGCCATTAGTTCGGGATGAGGAGATTACCATCCAACTACGAACCGAGACAATTATTCGAGCACGCACGAAAGAACTCGGAGACGGACTAGTAGAGAAACAAATGATAGAACCGGGTATATACATAGGAAATTGTTTGACAAGCTCCGACAATGGCACGTGCCCGATACCTATAATAAACATGACGACTCGTGCGATTCAGTTGCCGCCTCCGACGGTGCAACTGGAGACGTTCTCGGCATCGCCAGATACTGACCTACGCGACGACAGCGGCAGCAATGACTGTGTCAGCAAGGTATCGTATAACATCCGAGTATTGACCGGGAAAGATAGAATGAGGGCCCTACGCAACAATATCAAAACGGAACACCTAAACGAAGAAGAAAAAGCGAGTTTAGTGGAACTATGCGAAAAATATAACGACATTTTCTATTTAGAAGGAGACAAATTAGGATTCGCGGACAAAGTAAAGCACAGAATACGATTGATACCGGGCGCGAAGCCAGTAAATGTGAAACCGTATAGACTACCACAAGTACACAAGGAGGAAGTGGACAAACAGGTCAAAGAAATGATTGAGCAAGGAATAATAGGGCACAGTACGAGCGAATGGAACGCCCCACTGTTAGTAGTATCTAAAAAGCCCGACGAATCAGGAAAAAGGAGATACAGAGTAGTAGTCGATTTCCGAAAGTTAAACGATATAACAGTAGGAGACTCATTCCCCCTACCGAACATATCAGAAATACTCGACCAACTAGGAGGAGCAAAATACTTCTCTACCTTAGATTTAGCCTCGGGATTTCATCAAATCGCTATGGAGCCCGAGGATTGCGAGAAGACAGCGTTCTCTACTTCATACGGACACTACGAATACAAACGTATGCCGTTTGGTCTTAAAGGCGCTCCCCCTACTTTTCACAGAACCATGGAAGCCCTATTAGGAGGACTACGTGGAATAAAATGCTTCGTATACATAGACGATATAGTCATTCACGGACGGTCACTCAAAGAACATCAGGAAAGATTGGCACAAATTTTAGAAAGAATAAGGAAAAGCGGTCTGAAACTGCAACCAAACAAATGCCAATTCCTGCGTAAAGAAACAATTTATCTGGGCCACGTCATCACCGAAGACGGCATTAAACCAGACCCATCGAAATTGGAGGTAGTAAAAAATTACCCTGTACCTAAGAAAGCGAAAGACCTACAATCCTTCCTAGGGTTAGCAGGTTATTACAGGAAATTCATAGAAAATTTTTCAAGCATGGCAAAACCACTCACTCAATTATTAAAAAAGGATGCAGAATTTAGATGGACTGATCAAGAACAAGAAGCCTTCCAGATATTAAAGGAAAAACTGACATCGGCACCATTGTTACAATACCCGGATTTTTCTAAAGCATTTACGTTAACAACAGATGCGTCGGGCAAAGCCATAGGTGCGATATTATCACAAAAGCAACAGGCAAAGGACCTACCAATAGCTTATGCAAGTAGAATACTTAATAAAGCCGAAATTAACTATAGCACAACGGAAAAGGAGCTACTAGCCATAGTATGGGCAACCCAGCATTTCCGGCCTTACTTATATGGAACTAAATTCACGATCGTCACAGATCACAAACCCCTCACATGGTTATTTAACGTAAAAGACCCGGGCTCTAGATTAATTAGGTGGAGACTAAAGTTAGAAGAATACGACTACGAGATACGCTACAAGGAAGGGAAGTCAAACCAAAACGCTGACGCACTTAGCAGAATGTATGTTATCAAACGCGGACGTGGAAGGCCAAGAAAGACACCACCAGCAGATGACCCACAGACAGCATCAAATAGCTCAGACGAAGACGATATAAAAGGGAAGAACGAATTAGAACCTTCGGAAACAGACGAAGACGATACAACGGCCGCGAACAAGGATAACTACACAGAAGAAGAGAAGAAACGAATATTATACGAATATCACGACACCCCATTAGGTGGGCATGTAGGTATGAAGCGAACTATAAAACGCATACAACTAAAACACTCATGGCCAGGATTAAGACAAGATGTAGAAAAGTACATTTCGAAATGCGAAAAATGTCAAAAAAATAAGTTGCGCAAAACAAGCAAAGCCCCTATGATAATTACGGATACACCATCAGCACCTTTTGAAAAATGCGCGCTAGACATAGTAGGACCATTACCGGAGAGTAACAACCGAAACAAATACGTACTAACATTCCAAGATCTGCTAACAAAATTTAGTAAGGCGATACCATTACCAGACCAGGAAGCAAACACCATAGCCAAGGAATTCGTAACCAAAATAGTGTGCGAATACGGTATACCCAAAAAATTAATTACAGATCAAGGAACTAACTTCCTTAGCCAAATATTCAAAGACACGTGCAAACTGCTTAGAATAGATAAAATACAGACAACGGCATATCATCCAGAATCAAACGGTGCACTGGAAAGAAGCCATAGGACACTAGCGGAATACCTAAAAAATTTCGTCAATGATGATCAGTCGAATTGGGATGAATGGCTTTCTTATGCAATGTTTACATATAACACAACGCCTCATACAGCGACAGGTTATACCCCTTACGAACTCGTGTTTGGCAGACAAGCTGAACTACCGACCTCGCTCAAACTCGCGCCGCAACCCGATTATACCTACGATCGTTACGCTCACGAACTAAAACAACGATTACGATCAACGAATATAATAGCGCGGGACACCATAAACAACCAAAAACTACGCTCTAAACAACACTACGACAAAAGAGCGACAGATATCAAATTCAAACCAGGCGATCGAGTACTGTTACGCGACGACACAGTCAGACGGGGGCGAACAAAAAAATTGACACCGAGTTGGATAGGCCCATACACGGTAATACAAACTCACGCTAACGAAAACTACACAATAAAAAAAAGGACGCAGATCCTTACGAATCCACACTAACCGTCTAAAATACTTCGTAGACTAATACTACTGAAAATCATAAGATTACGTTAGAGGCGGGCGTATCAATAAGTTAAGAATAAATACAAAGTACTGCAGCATACGTTAAGCTTTTAGTTTAATAGACCATTACACAATAGCGATCAACGGCTCGTATTCCACTTTGCAGAGTCTCACTTTTAATCATAAGAATAACGCACGGGACACCACCGGACGAAGCCGTGAACATTCAAAGGTTCACAGACCATCCCGGCATCTATTTTGAAGAACTCGGTAACCTACATATCTATAGAAGTACTTGGAAATTAGTCATCCACATAGATATTACACCGCTACCTATTCGTATCGCCAAAATACAAAATGCGCTCACAGAAACGATGAAACAATGTACAGACATAACTAACCTCATACTTAACAAATTTTGTAACCAATTTTACAACATATCGCGCAAGGAATTACAACAGATTTCTGTAAATCTCGAGTATGTACATCAAATAATAGGAACGGCGTCACGAACACGCCGAGGACTAATAGACGGAATCGGACATTTAGGGAAAGTATTATTTGGTACAATGGACGCAAACGACAGACAAACAATAAATAGACAGATAGCTATACTCGAAAGCGAAGGTAGTACACTAAGAACATCATTGTTAAAACAAATTCAAGTCGTAAATAGAAACGTCGAACTGTATAACGAGTCTATCAGGAACATAAATCATAACGAACGTATACTGCTAAACGCAACAAACGCACTTAGACTGCTACTAGAAACGGAGACAAATAATGAAAAGCTTCAAGTCGCTATAGACGAACAGACCATAATTTTCGAAGGTATAATCAAGGATCTAGCTGAAGATGTGAAAAACATATAGCAATACACACAAGATATCAGGAAAGGAATCCTGAATCCAATAGTTCTCCCTCCCAAACAGATCATTGAATACCTAAATTCAGCCCTACCTCACTTACCAAAGGGCCTAAATTTCCCGTTACAGCTTACAATCGAAAATATCCACTCCTTATATGAAGTAATCAATCTAGCAGCTTATAGCACATCCCAGTCTATCACTACAATTGTCGAAGTACCATTACTCAATGCGAAACAATATAAGGTAAATAAGGTATACCCAGTACCCACAAAGGTTAACGAATCGCTCTACGCATACTTAGACACCACCGATACACTAGTAACAATAGATGTAGCAAACTTAGATTATGTTCACGTTAATAACCAAGAGCTAAAAAAGTGTAAAGTGTTAAACAGCAACTATCTATGTAAGTTATACCATCCTGTTTTTAAGGCACTACCAAAAGGCCCATGCGAAGTACAAATTTTTACGAAACTAGTAAAGCAACCTAACAACTGTAACCTTAGATTTATAAACCTCAACCAGACTATTTTGATCGAATTACATCAACCAGGAATGTGGATCTACATTACACCAAAACCAATACAATTAGTAATATCATGCGACCAGTACCCCACTCAAAACACATTAATACAAGATTCTGGTCTCATAGTAATTAAAGAAAAATGTACAATTTCTACAACCGAATTTACAATAGATACAAGTAAGAATTATAAGTCTGAAACATACTTGAGTTATTTACCTATGCATAATTTAACCGTACCAAATTTAGTAAAAAATATTAATGTAACACATTTAAAACACATGGAACAATGTAAGCTACGAAAAATAATTAAGAATCCAGACGAATTACACGCGATAAGCAGAAGTTTAATAGAAGTAAGGTCCGACCTAGAGTCAAAAGACGGATTAATACCCGTAGAATATCACTATAGCCTTATTTCATCTTTCTCCATAAGCGGAATAATTATACTCCTAGCAATAGTAATAATTTCTTACAAGTATGCCCCACAAATGAAATGTAAGCGAAAAAATCAACAAAACGTCCAACCAACCGAATAATATTCATGTATACGTTATCATAATTATAAGTTAAATATAGTTATTCACTAAGGTATCATGTCGCGCTTTACATATTTCATGGAAACCTGTAAGAGCACTCTCTCCAAGGGGGTAGGGATGTGGTGTCCGGAAATAGCGATTAGCAAATACGGCGAAGCAATAACCTCCGAAAGGTTATTCCAGCAAAAGAAATCGTAAGCAGTTCGGAGTGGCAACAACCCCGAAAAGTAGCATCAGCAAAATCAATGTAAGCATGACGGCGAGGCAACGACCTCGCTTCATCAGCAGAAGGTAAATTATAAAAACTCCGGACACCATCGGAGAGGGGCAGACTACGATAAAAGTTCAATAAAGCAACATCCTTAAAGACATCGTCGATTTTGGTTTCACCGTTTCCGATCCCGGACACTCCACTCCTGGTTACTGTTAGATATCCCCATTAAAACATCGTTGTAACCCGAGTGGGCACAACAACGCGTCATATACGATATGTGCGCGTCATATACGTAATACGCGACATATACGTTATATACTCGTCATATACATCATATACGAGTCATATACGTTATATACGCTTTATATGCGTTATATACGCTTCATATGCGTTATATACGCGACATATTCATTACATACGCGTCATATACGTTATGTACGAGTCATATACGTCATATACGCGTGATATACGTTATATACGCTTGATGTACGACATATACGTGTCAAATACGGTATATACTCGTCATATACATCATATACGAGTCATATACGTTATATACGCGCATCAGACGTTATATACGCGACCTATGCTTCATATACGACTCGTATGCGTTATATACGCGTCATATACGTTATATACGCGTCATATACGTTGTATACGCTTTATATGCGTTATATACGCTTCATATGCGTTATATACGCGTCATATTCATTACATACGCGTCATATACGTTACATACGTGTCATATACGTTATGTGCGCGTCATATACGTTATATACCCGACATATATGTTACATACTCGTCATATACGTAATATACGCCTCATATACGTTATATACACGTCATATACGTTATATACGAGTCATATACGTCATATACGCGTGATATACGTTATATACGCTTGATGTACGTCATATACGCGTCAAATACGTTATATACTCGTCATATACATCATATACGAGTCATATACGTTATATACGCGCATCAGACGTTATATACGCGACCTATGCTTCATATACGACTCGTATGCGTTATACACGCGACATATACTTTATATACGGGTTATATACGTTATGTGCGCGTCATATACATTATATACGGGTAATATACGTTATATACGGGTCATATACGTTATGTGCGCGTCATATACATTATATACGCGTCATACACGTTATATACGCGTCATATACGATATGTGCGCGTCATATACGTAATACGCGACATATACGTTATATACTCGTCATATACATCATATACGAGTAATATACGTTATATACACTTTATATGCGTTAAATACGCTTCATATGCGTTATATACGCGACATATTCATTACATACGCGTCATATACGTTATGTACGAGTCATATACGTCATATACGCGTGATATACGTTATATACGCTTGATGTACGACATATACGTGTCAAATACGGTATATACTCGTCATATACATCATATGCGAGTCATATACGTTATATACGCGCATCAGACGTTATATACGCGACCTATGCTTCATATACGACTCGTATGCGTTATATACGCGTCATATACGTTATATACGCGTCATATAGGTTGTATACGCTTTATATGCGTTATATACGCTTCATATGCGTTATATACGCGTCATATTCATTACATACGCGTCATATACGTTACATACGTGTCATATACGTTATGTGCGCGTCATATACGTAATATACCCGACATATATGTTACATACTCGTCATATACGTATTATACGCCTCATATTCGTTATATACACGTCATATACGTTATGTACGAGTCATATACGTCATATACGCGTGATATACGTTATATACGCTTGATGTACGACATATACGTGTCAAATACGTTATATACTCGTCATATACATCATATACGAGTCATATACGTTATATACGCGCATCAGACGTTATATACGCGACCTATGCTTCATATACGACTCGTATGCGTTATATACGCGTCATATACGTTATATACGCGTCATATACGTTGTATACGCTTTATATGCGTTATATACGCTTCATATGCGTTATATACGCGTCATATTCATTACATACGCGTCATATACGTTACATACGTGTCATATACGTTATGTGCGCGTCATATACGTTATATACCCGACATATATGTTACATACTCGTCATATACGTAATATACGCCTCATATACGTTATATACACGTCATATACGTTATATACGAGTCATATACGTCATATACGCGTGATATACGTTATATACGCTTGATGTACGTCATATACGCGTCAAATACGTTATATACTCGTCATATACATCATATACGAGTCATATACGTTATATACGCGCATCAGACGTTATATACGCGACCTATGCTTCATATACGCGTCATATACATAATATGCGCGTCATATACGTTATATACGGGTCATATACGTTATGTGCGCAGCATATACGTTATATATGCGTCATATACGTTATATACGCTTTATATGCGTTACATACGTGTCATATTCGTTATGTGCGCGTCATATACGTTATATACCCGACATATACGTTACATACTGGTCATATACGTTATATACGCCTCATATACATTATACACACGTCATATACGTTATATACGAGTCATATACGTCATATACGCGTGATATACGTTATATACCCGACATATACGTTACATACTCGTCATATACGTAATATACGCCTCATATACGTTATATACACGTCATATACGTTATATACGAGTCATATACGTCATATACGCGTGATATACGTTATATACGCTTGATGTACGTCATATACGACATATACGCTTCATATACGTTATATATGCGTCATATACATTATATACGCGTCATATACGTTATATACGTGTCATATACGTTATGTGCGCGTCATATACGTTATATATGCGACATATACGTTATATACGCGTCATATACGTTATATACGCGTCATATAGGTTATATACTCGTCATATACATCATATACGAGTCATATACGTTATATACGCGCATCGGACGTTATGTACGCGACATATGCTTCATATACGAGTCGTATGCGTTATATACGCGTCATATACGTTATATACGCGACATATACGATATGTGCGCTTCATATACGTTACACACGCGTCATATACGTTATCTACGCGTCATATACGTTATATACTCGTCATATACATCATATACGAGTCATATACGTTATATACGCGCATCAGACGTTATATACGCGACATATGCTTCATATACGAGTCGTATGCGTTATATACGCGTCATATACGTTATATACGCGACATATACGTTATGTGCGCTTCATATACGTTATAAACGCGTCACATACGTTATATACGCGACATATACGTTATATACGCGTCATATACATAATATGCGCGTCATATACGTTATATACGGGTCATATACGTTATGTGCGCGTCATATACGTTATATACCCGACGTATACGTTATATACGCGTCATATACATTATATACGGTTCATATACGTTATATACGGGTCATATACGTTATGTGCGCTTCATATACGTTATATATGCGTCATATACATTCTATACGCGTCATATACGTTATATACGTGTCATATACGTTATGTGCGCGTCATATACGTTATATATGCGACATATACGTTATATACGCGACATAATCGTTATATACGCGTCATATACGTTATATACTCGTCATATACATCATATACGAGTCATATACGTTATATAAGCGCATCGGACGTTATATACGCGACATATGCTTCATATACGAGTCGTATGCGTTATATACGCGTCATATACGTTATATACGCGACATATACTTTATGTGCGCTTCATATACGTTACACACGCGTCATATACGTTATCTACGCGTCATATACGTTATACACGCGTCATATACGTTATATACGCTTCATATACGTTATATACGAGTCATATACGTCATATACGCCTGATATAGGTTATATACGCTTGATATACGTCATATACGCGTCATATACGTCATATACGCTTGAGATACGTTATATACGCTTGATATACGTCATTTACGCGTCATATACGTCATATACGCTTTATATACGTTATATAATATTCATATACGTTATATACGCCTCATATATGTTATATACACGTCATATACGTTATATACGCGTCATATTCGTTACATACTCGTCATATACATCATATACGTGTCATATACGTTATATACGCGCATCAGACGTTATATACGAGACATATGCTTCATATACGACTCGTATGCGTTATATACGCGTCATATACGTTATATACTCGTCATATACATCATATACGAGTCATATACGTTATATACGCGCATCAGACGTTATATACGCGACCTATGCTTCATATACGACTCGTATGCGTTATATACGCGACATATACGTTATATACGGGTCATATACGTTATGTGCGCGTCATATACATTATATACGCGATATATACGTTATATACGCGTCATATACGTTATATACGCTTTATATGCGCTATATACGCTTCATATGCGTTATATACGCGTCATATTCATTACATACGCGTCATATACGTTACATACGTGTCATATACGTTATGTGCCCGTCATATACGTTATATACCCGACATATACGTTACATACTCGTCATATACGTAATATACGCCTCATATACGTAATATACACGTCATATACGTTATATACGAGTCATATACATCATATACGCGTGATATACGTTATATACGCTTGATGTACGCAATATACGTCATATACGCTTCATATACGTTATATATGCGTCATATACTTTATATACGCGTCATATACGTTATATACGTGTCATATACGTTATGTGCGCGTCATATACGTTATATACGCAACATATACGTTATATACGCGTCATATACGTTATATACGCGTCATATACGTTATATACTCGTCATATACGTTATATACCCGACATATACGTTACATACTCGTCATATACGTAATATACGCCTCATATACGTTATATACACGTCATATACGTTATATACGAGTCATATACGTCATATACGCGTGATATACGTTATATACGCTTGATGTACGTCATATACGCGTCAAATACGTTATATACTCGTCATATACATCATATACGTTATATACGCGCATCAGACGTTATATACGCGACCTATGCTTCATATACGACTCGTATGCGTTATATACGCGTCATATACGTTATATACGCTTCATATACGTTATATACGAGTCATATACGTCATATAGGCGTGATATAGGTTATATACGCTTGATATACGTCATATACGCGTCAAATACGTTATACACTCGTCATATACATCATATACGAGTCATATACGTTATATACGCGCATCAGACGTTATATACGCGACAAATGCTTCATATACGACTCGTATGCGTTATATACGCGACATATACGTTATATACGGGTCATATACGTTATGTGCGCGTCATATACATTATATACGCGTCATACACGTTATATACGCGTCATATACGATATGTGCGCGTCATATACGTAATACGCGACATATACGTTATATACTCGTCATATACATCATATACGAGTCATATACGTTATATACGCTTTATATGCGTTATATACGCTTCATATGCGTTATATACGCGTCATATTCATTACATACGCGTCATATACGTTACATACGTGTCATATACGTTATGTGCGCGTCATATACGTTATATACCCGACACATACGTTACATACTCGTCATATAAATAATATACGCCTCATATTCGTTATATACACGTCATATACGTTATGTACGCGTCATATACGTTATATACGCGTCATATACGTTGTATACGCTTTATATGCGTTATATACGCTTCATATGCGTTATATACGCGTCATATTCATTACATACGCGTCATATACGTTACATACGTGTCATATACGTTATGTGCGCGTCATATACGTTATATACCCGACATATATGTTACATACTCGTCATATACGTAATATACGCCTCATATACGTTATATACACGTCATATACGTTATATACGAGTCATATACGTCATATACGCGTGATATACGTTATATACGCTTGATGTACGTCATATACGCTACATATACGTTATATACTCGTCATATACATCATATACGAGTCATATACGTTATATACGCGCATCAGACGTTATATACGCGACCTATGCTTCATATACGACTCGTATGCGTTATACACGCGACATATACTTTATATACGCTTGAGATACGTTATATACGCTTGATATACGTCATATACGCGTCATATACGTCATATACGCTTCATATACGTTATATACGTTTCATATACGTTATATACGCGTCATAAACATTATATACGCGTCATATACGTTATATACGCGACATTAGACGTTATATACGCATCATATACGTTATGTGCTCTTCATATACGTTATATACGAGTCATATATTCCATATACGCGTGAGGTACGTTATATATGCGTCATATACGTTATATACGTGTCATATACTTTATGTGCGCGTCATATACGTTATATACCCGACGTATACGTTATATACGCGTCATATACATTATATACGGGTCATATACGTTATATACTCGTCATATACATCATATACGAGTCATATACGTTATATACGCGCATCAGACGTTATATACGCGACATATACGTTATATACGCGTCATATACATAATATGCGCGTCATATACGTTATATACGGGTCATATACGTTATGTGCGCAGCATATACGTTATATACGCGTCATATACGTTATATACGCTTTATATGCGTTACATACGTGTCATATACGTTATGTGCGCGTCATATACGTTATATACCCGACATATACGTTACATACTGGTCATATACGTTACATACTCGTCATATACATCATATACGAGTCATATACGTTATATACGCGCATCGGACGTTATATACGCGACATATGCTTCATATACGAGTCGTATGCGTTATATACGCGTCATATACGTTATATACGCGACATATACGTTATGTGCGCTTCATATACGTTACACACGCGTCATATACGTTATATACGCGTCATATACATTATATACTCGTCATATACATCATATACGAGTCATATACGTTATATACGCGCATCAGACGTTATATACACGACATATGCTTCATATACGAGTCGTATGCGTTATATACGCGTCATATACGTTATATACGCGACATATACGTTATGTGCGCTTCATATACGTTATACACGCGTCACATACGTTATATACGCGACATATACGTTATATACGCGTCATATACATAATATGCGCGTCATATACGTTATATACGGGTCATATACGTTATGTGCGCGTCATATACGTTATATACCCGACGTATACGTTATATACGCGTCATATACATTATATACGGGTCATATACGTTATATACGGGTCATATACGTTATGTGCGCTTCATATACGTTATACACGCGTCATATACGTTATATACGCTTCATATACGTTATATACGAGTCATATACGTCATATACGCGTGATATAGGTTATATACGCTTGATATACGTCATATACGCGTCATATACGTCATACACGCTTGAGATACGTTATATACGCTTGATATACGTCCTATACGCGTCATATACGTCATATACGCTTCATATACGTTATATACGTTTCATATACGTTATATACGCGTCATATACGTTACGTGCGCGTCATATACGTTATATACCCTACATATACGTTACATACTCGTCATATACGTTATATACGCTTCATATGCGTTATATACGCGTCATATACGTTATATACGCGACATATACGTTATGTGCGCTTCATATACGTTCTACACGCGTCACATACGTTATATACGCGACATATACGTTATATACGCGTCATATACATAATATGCGCGTCATATACGTTATATACGGGTCATATACGTTATGTGCGCGTCATATACGTTATATACCCGACGTATACGTTATATACGCGTCATATACATTATATACGGTTCATATACGTTATATATGGGTCATATACGTTATGTGCGCTTCATATACGTTATACACGCGTCATATACGTTATATACGCTTCATATACGTTATATACGAGTCATATACGTCATATACGCGTGATATAGGTTATGTACGCTTGATATACGTCATATCCGCGTCATATACGTTATACACGCTTGAGATACGTTATATACGCTTGATATACGTCCTATACGCGTCATATACGTCATATACGCTTCATATACGTTATATACGTTTCATGTACGTTATATACGCGTCATATACGTTATATACGCCTCATATACGTTATATACGTGTCATATACTTTATGTGCGCGTCATATACGTTATATACCCGACGTATACGTTATATACGCGTCATATACATTATATACGGGTCATATACGTTATATACTCGTCATATACATCATATACGAGTCATATACGTTATATACGCGCATCAGACGTTATATACGCGACATATACGTTATATACGCGTCATATACATAATATGCGCGTCATATACGTTATATACGGGTCATATACGTTATGTGCGCAGCATATACGGTATATATGCGTCATATACGTTATATACGCTTTATATGCGTTACATACGTGTCATATACGTTATGTGCGCGTCATATACGTTATATACCCGACATATACGTTACATACTGGTCATATACGTTATATACGCCTCATATACATTATACACACGTCATATACGTTATATACGAGTCATATACGTCATATACGCGTGATATACGTTATATACGCTTGATGTACGTCATATACGCGTCAAATACGTTATATACTCGTCATATACATCATATACGAGTCATATACGTTATATACGCGCATCAGACGTTATATACGCGACCTATGCTTCATATACGACTCGTATGCGTTATATACGCGTCATATACTTTATATACGCGTCATATACGTTATATACGCTTTATATGCGTTATATACGCTTCATTTGCGTTATATACGCGTCATATTCATTACATACGCGTCGTATACGTTACATACGTGTCATATACGTTATGTGCGCGTCATATACGTTATATACCCGACATATACGTTACATACTCGTCATATACGTAATATACGCCTCATATACGTTATATACACGTCATATACGTTATATACGAGTCATATACGTCATATACGCGTGATATACGTTATATACGCTTGATGTACGTCATATACGACATATACGCTTCATATACGTTATATATGCGTCATATACATTGTATACGCGTCATATACGTTATATACGTGTCATATACGTTATGTGCGCGTCATATACGTTATATATGCGACATATACGTTATATACGCGTCATATACGTTATATACGCGTCATATACGTTATATACTCGTCATATACATCATATACGAGTCATATACGTTATATACGCGCATCGGACGTTATATACGCGACATATGCTTCATATACGAGTCGTATGCGTTATATACGCGTCATATACGTTATATACGCGACATATACGTTATGTGCGCTTCATATACGTTACACACGCGTCATATACGTTATCTACGCGTCATATACGTTATATACTCGTCATATACATCATATACGAGTCATATACGTTATATACGCGCATCAGACGTTATATACGCGACATATGCTTCATATACGAGTCGTATGCGTTATATACGCGTCATATACATAATATGCGCGTCATATACATTATATACGGGTCATATACGTTATATACGGGTCATATACGTTATGTGCGCTTCATATACGTTATACACGCGTCATATACGTCGTATACGCTTCAGATACGTTATATACGCTTGATATACGTCATATACGCGTCATATACGTCATATACGCTTCATATACGTTATATACGTTTCATATACGTTATATACGCGTCATATAGATTATATACGTGTCATATACGTTATATACGCTTTATATGCGTTATATACGCTTCATATGCGTTATATACGCGTCATATTCATTACATACGCGTCATATACGTTGTATACGTGTCATATACGTTACGTGCGCGTCATATACGTTATATACCCTACATATACGTTACATACTCGTCATATACGTCATATACGCTTCATATACGTTATATACACGTCATATACGTTATATACGCGACATATACGTTATATACCTGACATATACGTTACATACTCGTCATATACGTTATATACGACTCATATACGTTATATACACGTCATATACGTTATATACGAGTCATATACGTTATATACGCGCATCAGACGTTATATACGCGACATATACGTTATATACGCGTCATATACGTTATATACGCGTCATATACGTTATATACTCGTCATATACATCATATACGAGTCATATACGTTATATACGCGCATCGGACGTTATATACGCGACATATGCTTCATATACGAGTCGTATGCGTTATATACGCGTCATATACATAATATGCGCGTCATATACATTATATACGGGTCATATACGTTATATACGGGTCATATACGTTATGTGCGCTTCATATACGTTATACACGCGTCATATACGTCGTATACGCTTCAGATACGTTATATACGCTTGATATACGTCATATACGCGTCATATACGTCATATACGCTTCATATACGTTATATACGTTTCATATACGTTATATACGCGTCATATAGATTATATACGTGTCATATACGTTATATACGCTTTATATGCGTTATATACGCTTCATATGCGTTATATACGCGTCATATTCATTACATACGCGTCATATACGTTGTATACGTGTCATATACGTTACGTGCGCGTCATATACGTTATATACCCTACATATACGTTACATACTCGTCATATACGTCATATACGCTTCATATACGTTATATACACGTCATATACGTTATATACGCGACATATACGTTATATACCCGACATATACGTTACATACTCGTCATATACGTTATATACGACTCATATACGTTATATACACGTCATATACGTTATATACGAGTCATATACGTTATATACGCGCATCAGACGTTATATACGCGACATATACGTTATATACGCGTCATATACATAATATGCGAGTCATATACGTTATATACGGGTCATATACGTTATGTGCGCAGCATATACGTTATATACGCGTCATATACGTTATATACGCTTTATATGCGTTACATACGTGTCATATACGTTATGTGCGCGTCATATACGTTATATACCCGACATATACGTTACACACTGGTCATATACGTTATATACGCCTCATATACATTATACACACGTCATATACGTTATATACGCGTCATATACGATATGTGCGCCGCATTTACGTAATACGCGACATATACGTTATATACTCGTCATATACATCATATACGAGTCATATACGTTATATACGCGACATATGGGTTATATACGAGTCGTATGCGTTATATACGGGTCATATACGATATATACGCGTGATATACGTTATATACCCTTGATATACGTCATATACGTTGTATACGCGTCATATACGTTATATAAGCGTCATATACGTTATATACGCTTGATATACGTTATATATGCTTGATATACGTCATATACGTTGTATACGTGTCATATACGTTACGTGCGCGTCATATACGTTATATACCCTACATATACGTTACATACTCGTCATATACGTTATATACGCTTCATATACGTTATATACACGTCATATACGTTATATACGCGACATATACGTTATATACCCGACATATACGTTACATACTCGTCATATACGTTATATACGCCTCATATACGTTATATACACGTCATATACGTTATATACGAGTCATATACGTTATATACGCGCATCAGACGTTATATACGCGACATATACGTTATATACGCCTCATATACATAATATGCGAGTCATATACGTTATATACGGGTCATATACGTTATGTGCGCAGCATATACGTTATATACGCGTCATATACGTTATATACGCTTTATATGCGTTACATACGTGTCATATACGTTATGTGCGCGTCATATACGTTATATACCCGACATATACGTTACATACTGGTCATATACGTTATATACGCCTCATATACATTATACACACGTCATATACGTTATATACGAGTCATATACGTCATATACGAATCATATACGTTTTATACGCGCATCAGACGTTATATACGCGACCTATGCTTCATATATGACTCGTATGCGTTATATACGCGTCATATACGTTATATACGCGTCATATACGTTATATACGCTTTATATGCGTTATATACGCTTCATATGCGTTATATACGCGTCATATTCATTACATACGCGTCATATACGTTACATACGTGTCATATACGTTATGTGCGCGTCATATACGTTATATACCCGACATATACGTCACATACTCGTCATATACGTAATATACTCTTCATATACGTTATATACACGTCATATACGTTATATACGAGTTATATACGTCATATACGCGTGATATACGTCATATACGCTTGATGTACGTCATATACGACATATACGCTTCATATACGTTATATACGCTTTATATGCGTTATATACGCTTCATATGCGTTATATACGAGTCATATTCATTACATACGCGTCATATACATTATATACGCGTCATATACGTTATATACGTGTCATATACGTTATGTGCGCGTCATATACGTTATATACGCGACATATACGTTATATACGCGTCATATACATCATATACGAGTCATATACGTTATATAAGCGCATCAAACGTTATATACGCGACAAATGCTTCATATACGACTCGTATGCGTTATATACGCGACATATACGTTATATACGGGTCATATACGTTATGTGCGCGTCATATACATTATATACGCGTCATACACGTTATATACGCGTCATATACGATATGTGCGCGTCATATACGTAATACGCGACATATACGTTATATACTCGTCATATACATCATATACGAGTCATATACGTTATATACGCTTTATATGCGTTATATACGCTTCATATGCGTTATATACGCGTCATATTCATTACATACGCGTCATATACGTTACATACGTGTCATATACGTTATGTGCGCGTCATATACGTTATATACCCGACACATACGTTACATACTCGTCATATAAATAATATACGCCTCATATTCGTTATATACACGTCATATACGTTATGTACGAGTCATATACGTCATATACGCGTGATATACGTTATATACGCTTGATGTACGACATATACGTGTCAAATACGTTATATACTCGTCATATACATCATATACGAGTCATATACGTTATATACGCGCATCAGACGTTATATACGCGACCTATGCTTCATATACGACTCGTATGCGTTATATACGCGTCATATACGTTATATACGCGTCATATACGTTGTATACGCTTTATATGCGTTATATACGCTTCATATGCGTTATATACGCGTCATATTCATTATATACGCGTCATATACGTTACATACGTGTCATATACGTTATGTGCGCGTCATATACGTTATATACCCGACATATATGTTACATACTCGTCATATACGTTATATACGCCTCATATACGTTATATACACGTCATATACGTTATATACGAGTCATATACGTCATATACGCGTGATATACGTTATATACGCTTGATGTACGTCATATACGCGACAAATACGTTATATACTCGTCATATACATCATATACGAGTCATATACGTTATATACGCGCATCAGACGTTATATACGCGACCTATGCTTCATATACGACTCGTATGCGTTATACACGCGACATATACTTTATATACGCTTGAGATACGTTATATACGCTTGATATACGTCATATACGCGTCATATACGTCATATACGCTTCATATACGTTATATACGTTTCATATACGTTATATACGCGTCATATACATTATATACGCGTCATATACGTTATATACGCGACATTAGACGTTATATACGCATCATATACGTTATGTGCTCTTCATATACGTTATATACGAGTCATATATTCCATATACGCGTGAGGTACGTTATATATGCGTCATATACGTTATATACGTGTCATATACTTTATGTGCGCGTCATATACGTTATATACCCGACGTATACGTTATATACGCGTCATATACATTATATACGGGTCATATACGTTATATACTCGTCATATACATCATATACGAGTCATATACGTTATATACGCGCATCAGACGTTATATACGCGACATATACGTTATATACGCGTCATATACATAATATGCGGGTCATATACGTTATATACGGGTCATATACGTTATGTGCGCAGCATATACGTTATATATGCGTCATATACGTTATATACGATTTATATGCGTTACATACGTGTCATATACGTTATGTGCGCGTCATATATGTTATATACCCGACATATACGTTACATACTGGTCATATACGTTACATACTCGTCATATACGTAATATACGCCTCATATACGTTATATACACGTCATATACGTTATATACGAGTCATATACGTCATATACGAGTGATATACGTTATATACGCTTGATGTACGTCATATACGACATATACGCTTCATATACGTTATATATGCGTCATATACATTCTATACGCGTCATATACGTTATATACGTGTCATATACGTTATGTGCGCGTCATATACGTTATATATGTGACATATACGTTATATACGCGTCATAATCGTTATATACGCGTCATATACTTTATATACTCGTCATATACATCATATACGAGTCATATACGTTATATACGCGCATCGGACGTTATATACGCGACATATGCTTCATATACGAGTCGTATGCGTTATATACGCGTCATATACGTTATATACGCGACATATACGTTATGTGCGCTTCATATACGTTACACACGCGTCATATACGTTATCTACGCGTCATATACGTTATATACTCGTCATATACATCATATACGAGTCATATACGTTATATACGCGCATCAGACGTTATATACACGACATATGCTTCATATACGAGTCGTATGCGTTATATACGCGTCATATACGTTATATACGCGACATATACGTTATGTGCGCTTCATATACGTTATACACGCGTCACATACGTTATATACGCGACATATACGTTATATACGCGTCATATACATAATATGCGCGTCATATACGTTATATACGGGTCATATACGTTATGTGCGCGTCATATACGTTATATACCCGACGTATACGTTATATACGCGTCATATACATTACATACGGGTCATATACGTTATATACGGGTCATATACGTTATGTGCGCTTCATATACGTTATACACGCGTCATATACGTTATATACGCTTCATATACGTTATATACGAGTCATATACGTCATATACGCGTGATATAGGTTATATACGCTTGATATACGTCATATACACGTCATATACGTCATACACGCTTGAGATACGTTATATACGCTTGATATACGTCCTATACGCGTCATATACGTCATATACGCTTCATATACGTTATATACGTTTCATATACGTTATATACGCGTCATATACGTTATATACGCTTTATATGCGCTATATACGCTTCATATGCGTTATATACGCGTCATATTCATTACATACGCGTCATATACGTTGTATACGTGTCATATACGTTACGTGCGCGTCATATACGTTATATACCCTACATATACGTTACATACTCGTCATATACGTTATATACGCTTCATATGCGTTATATACGCGTCATATACGTTATATACGCGACATATACGTTATGTGCGCTTCATATACGTTATACACGCGTCACATACGTTATATACGCGACATATACGTTATATACGCGTCATATACATAATATGCGCGTCATATACGTTATATACGGGTCATATACGTTATGTGCGCGTCATATACGTTATATACCCGACGTATACGTTATATACGCGTCATATACATTATATACGGGTCATATACGTTATATACGGGTCATATACGTTATCTGCGCTTCATATACGTTATACACGCGTCATATACGTTATGTACGCTTCATATACGTTATATACGAGTCATATACGTCGTATACGCGTGATATATGTTATATACGCTTGATATACGTCATATACGCGTCATATACGTCATACACGCTTGAGATACGTTATATACGCTTGATATACGTCCTATACGCGTCATATACGTCATATACGCTTCATATACGTTATATACGTTTCATGTACGTTATATACGCGTCATATACGTTATATACGCTTTATATGCGCTATATACGCTTCATATGCGTTATATACGCGTCATATTCATTACATACGCGTCATATACGTTACATACGTGTCATATACGTTATGTGCGCGTCATATACGTTATATACCCGACATATACGTTACATACTCGTCATATACGTAATATACGCCTCATATACGTTATATACACGTCATATACGTTATATACGAGTCATATACTTCATATACGCGTGATATACGTTATATACCCTTGATGTACGTCATATACGACATATACGCTTCATATACGTTATATATGCGTCATATTCATTACATACGCGTCATATACGTTACATACGTGTCATATACGTTATGTGCGCGTCATATACGTTATATACCCGACATATACGTTACATACTCGTCATATACGTTATATACGCCTCATATACGTTATATACACGTCATATACGTTATATACGCGACATATACATCATATACGAGTCATATACGTTATATACCCGACATATACGTTACATACCCGTCATATACGTTATATACGCCTCATATACGTTATATACTCGTCATATACATCATATACGAGTCATATACGTTATATACGCGCATCAGACGTTATATACGCGACATATACGTTATATACGCGTCATATACATAATATGCGAGTCATATACGTTATATACGGGTCATATACGTTATGTGCGCAGCATATACGTTATATACGCGTCATATACGTTATATACGCTTTATATGCGTTACATACGTGTCATATACGTTATGTGCGCGTCATATACGTTATATACCCGACATATACGTTACATAAGGGTCATATACGTTATTTACGCCTCATATACATTATACACACGTCATATACGTTATATACGAGTCATATACGTCATATACGCGTGATATACGTCATATACGCTTGATGTACGTCATATACGCGTCAAATACGTTATATACTCGTCATATACATCATGTACGAGTCATATACGTTTTATACGCGCATCAGACGTTATATACGCGACCTATGCTTCATATATGACTCGTATGCGTTATATACGCGTCATATACGTTATATACGCGTCATATACGTAATATACGCTTTATATGCGTTATATACGCTTCATATGCGTTATATACGCGTCATATTCATTACATACGCGTCATATACATTACATACGTGTCATATACGTTATATACACCTCATATACGTTATATACGAGTTATATACGTCATATACGCGTGATATACGTCATATACGCTTGATGTACGTCATATACGACATATACGCTTCATATACGTTATATACGCTTTATATGCGTTATATACGCTTCATATGCGTTATATACGCGTCATATTCATTACATACGCGTCATATACGTTAGATACGTGTCATATACGTTATGTGCGCGTCATATACGTTATATACCCGACATATACGTTACATACTCGTCATATACGTTATATACGCCTCATATACGTTATATACACGTCATATACGTTATATACGCGACATATACATCATATACGAGTCATATACGTTATATACCCGACATATACGTTACATACCCGTCTTATACGTTATATATGCCTCATATACGTTATATACTCGTCATATACATCATATACGAGTCATATACGTTATATACGCGCATCAGACTTAATATACGCGACATATGCTTCATATACGAGTTGTATATGTCCGTCCGCGTTAACGTTATGCGTTATGCGATATGCGTTGTGCGTTATACGTTTGCCTTATGCGTTATGCGTTATGCTTTATGCGTTATGCGTTATGCGTTATGCGTTATGCGTTATGCGTTATGCGTTATGCGTTATGCGTTATGCGTTATGCGTTATGCGTTATGCGTTTTGCGTTATGCGTTATGTATTATGCATTATGCATTTTGCGTTATGCGCCATGCGTTATGCGTTATGCGTTATACGTTTGCGTTACGCGTTACGCGTTATGCGTTATGCGTTATGCGTTATGAGTTGTTCGGTATGCGTTATGCGTTGTGCGTTATACGTTTGCGTTACGCGTTTTGCGTTATGCGTTATACGTTTGCGTTTCGCGTTATGCGTTATGCGTTATGCGTTATGCGTTATGCGTTATGCGTTATGCGTTATGCGTTATGCGTTATGCGTTATGCGTTATGCGTTATACGTTATACGTTATGCATTTTGCGTTATGCGCCATGCGTTATGCGTTATGCGTTATACGTTTGCGTTACGCGTTATGCGTTATGCGTTATGCGTTATGCGTTATACGTTATGCGTTATGCGTTATGCGTTATGCGTGATGCGTTATGCTTTATGCGTTATGCGTTATGAGTTGTACGTTATGCATTTTTCGTTATGCGCCATGCGTTATGCGTTATGAGTCATAAGTTATGCGTTATGCGTTATACGTTATGCGTTATGCGTAATGCGTTATGCGTTACGCGTTATGAGTTATAAGTTATGCGTTATGATTTATGCGTTATGCGATATGCGTCATGCATCAAGCCGTATGCGTTATGGGTTATGCGTTAAAGATATGCGTTATGCGTTATGCGTTATGCGTTATGCGTTGTGCGTTATGCGTTATGCGTTGTGCGTTATGCCATATGCGTTATGCGTTTTGCGTTATGCGTGATCCGACATGCGTTATGCGTTATGCGTTATGCGTTATGCCTTATGCCTTATGCCTTATGCGTTATGCGATATGCGTCATGCATCAAGCCTTATGCGTTATGGGTTATGCGTTAACGTTATGCGTTATGCGTTATGCGATATGCGTTGTGCGTTATGCGTTATGCGTTATGCGTTGTTCGTTATGCGTTATGCGTTATGCGTAATGCGTTATGCCTTATGCCTTATAGGTTTGCGTTATGCCTTATGCGTTATGCGATATGCGTCATGCATCAAGCCTTATGCGTTATGGGTTATGCGTTAACGTTATGCGTTATGCGTTATGCGATATGCGTCATGCATCAAGCCTTATGCGTTATGGGTTATGCGTTAACGTTATGCGTTATGCGTTATGCAATATGCGTTGTGCGTTATGCGTTATGCGTTATGCGTTATGCGTTATGCGTTATGCGTTATGCGTTATGCGTTATGCGTTATGCGTTATGTATTATGCATTATGCGTTATGAGTTGTTCGTTATGCGTTATGCTTTATGCGTTTGAGTTACGCGTTATGCATTATGCGTTATGCGTTATGCGTTATGTATTATGCATTATGCGTTATGAGTTGTTCGTTATGCGTTATGCGGTGTGCGTTACGCGTTATGCGTTGTGCGTTATGCGTTATGCATTATCCATTATGCGTTATGCGTCATGCGTTATGCGTTATGCGTTATGCGTTATGCGTTATGCGTTATGCGTTATGCGTTATGCGTTATGCGTTATGCGTTATGCGTTATGCGTTATGCGTTATGCGTTATGCGTTATGCGTTATGCGTTATGCGTTATGCGTTATGCGTTATGCGTTATGCGTTATGCGTTATGCGTTATGCGTTATGCGTTATGCGTTATGCGTTATGCGTTATGCGTTATGCGTTATGCGTTATGCGTTATGCGTTATGTATTATGCATTATGCGTTATGAGTTGTTCGTTATGCGTTATGCTTTATGCGTTTGAGTTACGCGTTATGCATTATGCGTTATGCGTTATGCGTTATGTATTATGCATTATGCGTTATGAGTTGTTCGTTATGCGTTATGCGGTGTGCGTTACGCGTTATGCGTTGTGCGTTATGCGTTATGCATTATCCATTATGCGTTATGCGTTATGCGTTATGCGTTATGCGTTATGCGTTATGCGTTATGCGTTATGCGTTATGCGTTATGCGTTAAGCGTTATGCGTTATGCGTTATGTGCCATGCGTTATGCCTTATGCGTTATGCGATATGCGTCATGCATCAAGCCTTATGCGTTAAGGGTTATGCGTTAACGTTATGCGTTATGCGTTATGCGTTATGCGTTACCCGTTATGCGTTATGCGTTATGCGTTATGCGTTATCTGTTATGCGTTATGCGTTATGCGTTATGCGTTATGCGTTGTGCGTTATTGCGTTGTGCGTTATGCCATATGCGATATGCGTTTTGCGTTATGCGTGATCCGACATGCGTTATGCGTTATGCGTTATGCTGTATGCGTTATGCGTTATGCGTTATGCGTTATGCGTTACGCGTTATGCGTTATGCGTTATGCGTTATGCGTTATGCGTTATGCGTTATGTATTATGCATTATGCGTTATGAGTTGTTCGTTATGCGTTATGTGGTGTGCGTTACGCGTTATCCGTTGTGCGTTATGCGTTATGCGTTATGTGCCATGCGTTATGCCTTATGCGTTATGCGATATGCGTCATGCATCAAGCCTTATGCGTTAAGGGTTATGCGTTAACGTTATGCGTTATGCGTTATGCTTTATGCGTTATGCGTTATGCGTTATGCGTTATGCGTTAAGCGTTACACGTTATGCGTTATGCGTTATGCGTTATGCGTTATGTATTATGCATTATGCGTTATGAGTTGTTCGTTATGCGTTATGCGGTGTGCGTTACGCGTTATGCGGTGTGCGTTATGCGTTATGCATTATCCATTATGCGTTATGCGTTATGCGTTATGCGTTATGCGTTATACGTTTGCGTTACGCGTTATGCGTTATGCGTTATACGTTATACGTTATGCATTTTGCGTTATGCGCCATGCGTTATGCGTTATGCGTTATACGTTTGCGTTACGCGTTATGCGTTATGCGTTATGCGTTTTGCGTTATACGTTATGCGTTATGCGTTATGCGTTATGCGTGATGCGTTATGCGTTATGCGTTATACGTTTGCGTTACGCGTTATGCGTTATGCGTTATGCGTTTTGCGTTATACGTTATGCGTTATGCGTTATGCGTTATGCGTGATGCGTTATGCTTTATGCGTTATGCGTTATGAGTTGTACGTTATGCATTTTTCGTTATGCGCCATGCGTTATGCGTTATGAGTCATAAGTTATGCGTTATGCGTTATACGTTATGCGTTATGCGTAATGCGTTATGCGTTACGCGTTATACGTTTGCGTTACGCGTTTTGCGTTATGCGTTATACGTTTGCGTTTCGCGTTATGCGTTATGCGTTATGCGTTATGCGTTATGCGTTATGCGTTATGCGTTATGCGTTATGCGTTATGCGTTATGCGTTATGCGTTATACGTTATACGTTATGCATTTTGCGTTATGCGCCATGCGTTATGCGTTATGCGTTATACGTTTGCGTTACGCGTTATGCGTTATGCGTTATGCGTTTTGCGTTATACGTTATGCGTTATGCGTTATGCGTTATGCGTGATGCGTTATGCTTTATGCGTTATGCGTTATGAGTTGTACGTTATGCATTTTTCGTTATGCGCCATGCGTTATGCGTTATGAGTCATAAGTTATGCGTTATGCGTTATACGTTATGCGTTATGCGTAATGCGTTATGCGTTACGCGTTATGAGTTATAAGTTATGCGTTATGATTTATGCGTTATGCGATATGCGTCATGCATCAAGCCGTATGCGTTATGGGTTATGCGTTAAAGATATGCGTTATGCGTTATGCGTTATGCGTTATGCGTTGTGCGTTATGCGTTATGCGTTGTGCGTTATGCCATATGCGTTATGCGTTTTGCGTTATGCGTGATCCGACATGCGTTATGCGTTATGCGTTATGCGTTATGCCTTATGCCTTATGCCTTATGCGTTATGCGATATGCGTCATGCATCAAGCCTTATGCGTTATGGGTTATGCGTTAACGTTATGCGTTATGCGTTATGCGATATGCGTTGTGCGTTATGCGTTATGCGTTATGCGTTGTTCGTTATGCGTTATGCGTTATGCGTAATGCGTTATGCCTTATGCCTTATAGGTTTGCGTTATGCCTTATGCGTTATGCGATATGCGTCATGCATCAAGCCTTATGCGTTATGGGTTATGCGTTAACGTTATGCGTTATGCGTTATGCGATATGCGTCATGCATCAAGCCTTATGCGTTATGGGTTATGCGTTAACGTTATGCGTTATGCGTTATGCAATATGCGTTGTGCGTTATGCGTTATGCGTTATGCGTTATGCGTTATGCGTTATGCGTTATGCGTTATGCGTTATGCGTTATGTATTATGCATTATGCGTTATGAGTTGTTCGTTATGCGTTATGCTTTATGCGTTTGAGTTACGCGTTATGCATTATGCGTTATGCGTTATGCGTTATGTATTATGCATTATGCGTTATGAGTTGTTCGTTATGCGTTATGCGGTGTGCGTTACGCGTTATGCGTTGTGCGTTATGCGTTATGCATTATCCATTATGCGTTATGCGTCATGCGTTATGCGTTATGCGTTATGCGTTATGCGTTATGCGTTATGCGTTATGCGTTATGCGTTATGCGTTATGCGTTATGCGTTATGCGTTATGCGTTATGCGTTATGCGTTATGCGTTATGCGTTATGCGTTATGCGTTATGCGTTATGCGTTATGCGTTATGCGTTATGCGTTATGCGTTATGCGTTATGCGTTATGCGTTATGCGTTATGCGTTATGCGTTATGCGTTATGCGTTATGCGTTATGTATTATGCATTATGCGTTATGAGTTGTTCGTTATGCGTTATGCTTTATGCGTTTGAGTTACGCGTTATGCATTATGCGTTATGCGTTATGCGTTATGTATTATGCATTATGCGTTATGAGTTGTTCGTTATGCGTTATGCGGTGTGCGTTACGCGTTATGCGTTGTGCGTTATGCGTTATGCATTATCCATTATGCGTTATGCGTTATGCGTTATGCGTTATGCGTTATGCGTTATGCGTTATGCGTTATGCGTTATGCGTTATGCGTTATGCGTTAAGCGTTATGCGTTATGCGTTATGTGCCATGCGTTATGCCTTATGCGTTATGCGATATGCGTCATGCATCAAGCCTTATGCGTTAAGGGTTATGCGTTAACGTTATGCGTTATGCGTTATGTATTATGCATTATGCGTTATGAGTTGTTCGTTATGCGTTATGCGGTGTGCGTTACGCGTTATGCGGTGTGCGTTATGCGTTATGCATTATCCATTATGCGTTATGCGTTATGCGTTATGCGTTATGCGTTATACGTTTGCGTTACGCGTTATGCGTTATGCGTTATGCGTTGTGCGTTATACGTTTGCGTTACGCGTTAGGGTACGCGCACAGTGGATCCGTTTTCGTCCGATGCGGCCGACGTCTGACGCATCTGTCCCTTTTTTCAAGTGTGCGGAAAAGAGACACAACATCTGACGTCGGCCGAATCGGACGAAAACGGATCCACTGTGCGCGTACCCTTATGCGTTATGCGTTATGCGTTATGCGTTGTGCGTTATGCGTTTGCCTTATGCGTTATGCGTTATGCGTTATGCGTTATGTGTTTTGCATAATGCGTTATGCGTTATGCGTTATGCGTTATGCGTTATGCGTTATGCGTTATGCGTTGTTCGTTATGCGTTATGCGTTATGCGTAATGCGTTATGCGTTATGCGTTATGCGTTACCCGTTATGCGTTATGCGTTATGCGTTATGCGTTATGCGTTATGCGTTATGCGTTATGCGTTATGCGTTATGCGTTGTGCGTTATTGCGTTGTGCGTTATGCCATATGCGATATGCGTTTTGCGTTATGCGTGATCCGACATGCGTTATGCGTTATGCGTTATGCTGTATGCGTTATGCGTTATGCGTTATGCGTTATGCGTTACGCGTTATGCGTTATGCGTTATGCGTTATGCGTTATGCGTTATGCGTTATGTATTATGCATTATGCGTTATGAGTTGTTCGTTATGCGTTATGTGGTGTGCGTTACGCGTTATCCGTTGTGCGTTATGCGTTATGCATTATCCATTATGCGTTATGCGTTATGCGTTATGCGTTATACGTTTGCGTTACGCGTTATGCGTTATGCGTTATGCGTTATGCGTTATGCGTTATGCGTTATGCGTTATGCTTTATGCGTTATGCGTTATGCGTTATGCGTTATGCGTTATGCGTTATGCGTTATGCGTTATGCGTTAAGCGTTATGCGTTATGCGTTATGTGCCATGCGTTATGCCTTATGCGTTATGCGATATGCGTCATGCATCAAGCCTTATGCGTTAAGGGTTATGCGTTAACGTTATGCGTTATGCGTTATGCTTTATGCGTTATGCGTTATGCGTTATGCGTTATGCGTTAAGCGTTACACGTTATGCGTTATGCGTTATGCGTTATGCGTTATGTATTATGCATTATGCGTTATGAGTTGTTCGTTATGCGTTATGCGGTGTGCGTTACGCGTTATGCGGTGTGCGTTATGCGTTATGCATTATCCATTATGCGTTATGCGTTATGCGTTATGCGTTATGCGTTATGCGTTATACGTTTGCGTTACGCGTTATGCGTTATGCGTTATGCGTTGTGCGTTATACGTTTGCGTTACGCGTTAGGGTACGCGCACAGTGGATCCGTTTTCGTCCGATGCGGCCGACGTCTGACGCATCTGTCCCTTTTTTCAAGTGTGCGGAAAAGAGACACAACATCTGACGTCGGCCGAATCGGACGAAAACGGATCCACTGTGCGCGTACCCTTATGCGTTATGCGTTATGCGTTATGCGTTGTGCGTTATGCGTTTGCCTTATGCGTTATGCGTTATGCGTTATGCGTTATGTGTTTTGCATAATGCGTTATGCGTTATGCGTTATGCGTTATGCGTTATGCGTTATGCGTTATGCGTTGTTCGTTATGCGTTATGCGTTATGCGTAATGCGTTATGCGTTATGCGTTATGCGTTACGCGTTATGCGTTATGCGTTATGCGTTATGCGTTATGCGTTATGCGTTGTGCGTTACGCGTTATGCGTTATGCGTTATGCGTTATGCAATATGCATTATGAGTTGTTCGTTATGCGTTATGCTTTATGCGTTTGAGTTACGCGTTATGCGTTATGCGTTATGCTTTATGTATTATGCATTATGCGTTATGAGTTGTTCGTTATGCGTTATGTGTTAGACACGGGACGATGAAATCATGGTTCTACCGCCTCGTCCCGTGTTATTGTCTGCCGGTCGCATTTAATTTGAAGGTGCTCCTAAGTACGAGAGCATGGTGGGGATGCCCACGGCTCCCGCGATGATTCCGTCCCGAACAAGTGTTGCGGAACATACGAGAAGTTGACAAGTAGAGAGCCGAAACGTCCTTCCGTGACGATATAACTGATTCGTTCCTCCGAAACGACATCAGACGGCCTATTCTTTTTGTACCGTGAGAATAAATCTGGCTTCTCCGCGTAAGAGCAGTTAATTCAATCACCTTTTCATACTTCTTCCACCACCTTATTGATCCAACCCTTATTACCCGATCTTTTCACGAAACCAAAGTGTCGGGGTAAACAATTTGGTCCTTCGAGCCGGATACTGGTGATTAAGTGGAAAAGTGCGAAAGTGGACTCCGGTTCTTACCTTTGAAAACCGGTAAAATTCAAACACCGACGTCGATAAGACAGAGTGACTTTGAGTGTTAGGCGACCTTAAACAGACACCAACCGTTACGATGGATTTGAATGTAACGGAATCTTTCGAAACTGCATTGGAAAGGCAATTGCAAGCCTGCGCATCCCTCAAGAAGGCGTTCAGCAACACGAAGAAGAAAGGAGAGAACAACTTCACCCTGCGGTATCTGGAAGACAGGTTCAAACTGTTTGAAGATACCTGGTATGAGATCAAGCAGCTGAATGCATTTCTGCAAGCTGCCAAGAAGGCAGATAGGCAGAAGGAGCTCATTCCGTACTTCGCATCTAATCAGATGGACCGCATGGACGACCTCCACGAGGAAGGATGGGACTACTTCAAGGAGCACATCGGCCGCTTGACCATCCCAATCACGCCCCCCGCGGCAAGTTCCTCCCTTGTGTGTCCCTCAAACCCGGTAAGTGGAGCGGTTTCAGTTAAACTTCCGAAGGTGGAGCTTCCCACGTTCAACGGGGATCTGGCCAAATGGAAATCGTTCGAATCCAGATTCATTTCCGCGATTGTAAATAATAGTAGACTAACCGACGTGTCGCGTCTCGAGTACCTACTTAGCGCGTTAAAGGGTGAAGCTCTCGCCGCTGTCGAAAATCTTGATGTAATCGACGCGAATTTCGAAATTGCGTGGAGACGCCTTCGCGAAACGTACGATAATGAACGGATAGTTGTTCAAGTCTTACTGCATAAATTGTGTGCAGTAAAGTCCATTAAACACGATCAGCTTGATTCCTTAAAGCAGTTTACTGTTCACTATCGTAACACGTTAGAAGCTCTCCGAAAACTCGGGCATCCCTCCGATCAAGATTTTCTCGTGTATATGATAACAAGTGCCTTCGATAGCGAATTAAATCAAAAGTGGAGCGAACACATCGGAGACACGAAAACCTATCCGAGCTACGACACGTTAGAAAAATTCATGTTAAACAAAGCCGCGGCGTTGGAAGCGAAGCAACAGTCAAAGCCGAAATCCGCCTCCGTCGTGCAGCAATCGAGTCTAACACGATCGCGATCCACCGCCCACGTAATCGAGGAGTCAGCACATTCTGCTCCGCCGTATTTGATGTGTTCCGAAGCACACTCCGTTCGAGAATGCAAAGCGTTTCGAAAACTGTCTCCGCTCCTACGTTTCGACTTTCTTAAAGATCAGCGCGTATGCATAAACTGTCTCAGCTCAGATCACACCGTATCGATCTGTTCGAGTCCGAACGTCTGTAAGGAATGCGGAGCGAAACACCACACGCTACTCCACCGAAAGGAGAATCAGGGACAATATAAGGAACCATTGCGACCGAACAGAAATGCCCCTCCTCGCTCGACAGTTGCTAGACAACAGTCACACGGCCCTTCGCGATCATCACAAACGACTGCGGCAACCGCCAGCGAAGGGCGCTCGTCGATTTATCAGGATACTTGCGATAACGTTGCCTCACATTTCGCGGAGGCCGCTCCAAACGTTGGGAAAGTGGTTCTACTAGCCACAGCTTTAGTAACCGTTTACTCACCGGACGGCCGGTCACGATTAACGCGCGCTTTAATCGATCAAGGCTCGCAGTCGTCGTTCATTTCAACTAATTTGGTCCAAAGTTTGCGTTTAAAGCAGATTCGTTCGCCCATATGCGTAACAGGGCTCGGTGGGGAGCATGCGAGCACCATAGACTACAGCACGCTGATTGGGATAGGAGCGGCCACTCACTCGAAGCCGATCGCTTCTACGCGTGCGTTCCTGGTGCGTAACATTTCACAATACGTTCCGCCCCCGATTAACGTAGACGATTACCAGACGTTCGCGAACCTCAAACTAGCCGATCCGAACCCCGCATCGAATCAACGAATCGAATTGCTACTAGGGGCCGAACTCTTCAGCCAGATACTTCGCCCCGGTATCCGTCGGGCAACTAAAAGCGGTCCGGTTGCTCAGAACACAGAGCTAGGATGGATCCTGTCTGGGAAGACGACAGGGATGAGCGTCTCTCACCCCACGGTGACTCTGCATCACGGTGTTACAGAGGACCCGCTTGAAAAAGCATTGTCGCGGTTTTGGGAAACGGAAGCGGTACCCGCGTCACGTCCCCTAACCACGGAAGAAAACCTATGCGAACAGCACTTTGCCAAATCCTATACACGGGATGAAACAGGTCGGTTCATAGTACGGCTACCGTTCAACAAACCGGAACCGGACGATCTCCTCGGCGATTCCTTCCGTGGATCTGTCGCGTCCCTCCGCCGATTAACGTCGAAACTACAACGAGACAAGAAGATCCGAGACGAATACACGACTTTCGTACGGGAATACGAATCGCTCGGCCACATGACGCGATTTTCACCGATTGATAGCTCGAGGACATTCATCCCACATCGCGCGGTTGTTCGGGAAGAGAGTTTAACCACAAAGCTACGCGTCGTTTTTAATGCGTCGAGTAGAACAACAAGCGGTTACTCCTTAAATGAGTTACTTCACGTAGGGCCAAAACTACAATTGGAGATTTCAAAGATACTGCTAGACTGGCGTCTCAACCAATATGTACTGGTCGCGGACATCGAGAAGATGTTCCGCCAAATCATCGTACATCCTGAAGATAGGAAGTACCAGTGCATATTATGGGAGAATGAATCGTCTGCCGAACTCGAAGCGTATGAACTAAATACGGTAACCTACGGCACCGCCTGTGCCCCGTACCTTTCGATGCGCGTAATTAAGGAGATCAATCATCTCGAAGGAGCGAAATTCCCTCTCGCCTCTCCGATCCTTAAAACTAGCATCTATGTAGATGATGTTTTCATGGGGGCAGCGGACAAGCGGCTACTCGAACAAACTCGACAGCAAGTATGTCAGTTACTTGCACGAGGTGGCTTCCATCTTCGAAAATGGGCCGGGAACGATTCACAAATCCTTCGGAACATCCCGGAGACCAAGCATTCGCACGCCGTCGACTTGCAGATCTTCCATGAGTCAGAACTCAAGGTTCTAGGAGTCAATTGGATTCCATCGGACGACGCTTTTTACTTTAACCTGCAGCAGTTCGTCATACGCGAAGGAAAGATGACCAAGCGCGAGCTTCTGTCGGAGATCTCGAAGTTGTTCGACCCTCTAGGTTGGTTATCACCGATCATCATTCGCGCGAAAATTCTAATGCAGCAGCAATGGCTCGAGAAAATTCATTGGGACGACCACGTATCCGGTAGGACCCAGGAAAGCTGGAATGCTTTCTGCTCAGATTGGCGCGTGTTGAACTCCATGCGAATTCCTCGCTGGATACATTACGGACCAGATTCGACGCAAGTACAGTTGCACGGGTTTAGCGATGCCTCCAGCGCAGCATTTTCCTGCGCTATCTACGCACGAGTATCGTCCCTCAGCGGTGACACATTTACCACGTTGCTCGCTGCGAAATCGAGGGTAGCGCCGATTAAAACTCTGTCAATTCCAATCCTCGAATTGAATGGAGCGGTAATGCTGGTGGAACTTCTGGATCACGTGATCAAGTCCATCACGGTCCCTGCGGATAGCATTATATGCTGGACCGACTCGACGATAGTCCTCGCCTGGTTGAGGAAACATCCTTCCACATGGAAGACTATGGTGGCCAATCGTACGTCAAAAATTCACTCGACGCTCCCATCGGCTATTTGGAAGCACGTGCCGACACGATTTAATCCCGCTGATTTAAATTCGCGAGGGGCAACGGCAGAGGATTTGTTGTCGTCGACGTTATGGATCGAGGGACCACGCTGGCTGCGGGAGAGAGAGGAGCGGTGGCCGCCTCAGCAAGTGTATGAGACGCAAGAAGAACAAAACAAATCAGCTGTTCACCTGACAACAAGCCGGGAGCCCTGGGTCGCGCTACGTCAAATCTCCAGCTGGCCACGGCTCATCCGCGTATTCGGTTACGTCAGACGATTTGTAAATAGAACGCGCTCGGAAAGCCTTGCGTCCCGCGTTTACCTCACCGCGTCCGAGTTACATGAGGCAGAGCGAAGCATTGTACGTCACGTACAAGCCCATGCGTTCCCATCGGAAATCAAGGGATTCAAAGAATTAAAACCGTTGGACAAGCGATCATCGCTTACATCTTTGAACCCATTCATAGATCAGTTTGGTATCTTGCGTGTAGGAGGAAGACTGGAGAATTCTTTCCTACCCTGGGAAACTAAGCACCCCAGTATTTTACCAAAGCACAACATCTCGGAGCTAATCCTACGCGACGCACACCTGCTTTCCTTACACGGCGGAACGCAATTGACAGTGTACACGGCTCGCCAGAAGTACTGGATACTGGGCATACGCGACGCAGCGCGAAGAGTCATCCACAAATGCGTAAAATGTACACGATGGCGGGCGGAAATGTCCACGCAGATTATGCAAAACCTCATCCCTGCTCGCTGTCGACCGTCCTCCCCGTTTCTCAATATCGGGATAGATTACGCGGGGCCGTATCTCGTACGCGATGCCGCGGGTCGAGGGAAAAGATCACACAAGACTTACATCGCCGTGTTTGTTTGCCTGGCCACACGAGCAGTGCATTTAGAGTTGGTCCACGCGTGCTCTACGGAAGCATTCCTCGCTTCCCTTGATAGGTTCATTTCTCGTCGCGGGATCCCGAAATCCATAACCAGCGACAACGGAACGAACTTTGTCGGTGCGGCACACGAGCTCGCGCGAGATTTTGCTACGATCACCGACTCGTCAGAATTGCAGAAGCACTGCAGTGATCTACGCATTCAATGGTCATTCTACCCCCCTGGAGCACCGCACCACGGAGGCATGCAGGAAGCAGCAGTCCGCTCTGTCAAGCACCATCTTCGGCGCATTATGGGTTGCTTCACACCAACCGCCGAAGAGTTTACAACCCTGCTCTGCAAGGTTGAGGCCACGCTGAACTCCCGACCAATCACGCGGGTGCGGGATGACCCAGAATGTTTGGACATCCTAACTCCCGGGCATTTTCTAACGGGCGGCCCATTAAATTCACGACCAATTCCATCGGTAGTCGAAGTGCCAATTTCTCATCTATCGAGGTGGCAACAAATTCAAAATTTCCACGAACGCTTGTGGAAAGTATGGTCACGCGAGTACCTTCAGGAGCTACAGTCAAGATATAAATGGAAAGTTATCAAGGACCAGTTGACCATCGACGATGTCGTGCTCGTGGAAAACCCTATTCTACCCCCGAATCGGTGGGAAATGGGCAGGGTGACAAAAACCTTCCCTGACAAAACAGGTCACACCCGCATAGTACAAGTGCAGACGAAAACCTCAAGTTACCGTCGACCGATTACGCGGTTATGTAAATTACCAGTAAACGAATAAAAATTCGCAAAATGGCTCGCACAATGTACTAACACGGATGGATGACGCGTGAATACTACAGGAATGAGTGAAGGTAGAGTGACGACTAGAATGAGTGTGTGGAGCTCGAGTTTTTATGTATTTGGTTGCGTGATCGCGCAAGGCGGGCGGTATTGTTAGACACGGGACGATGAAATCATGGTTCTACCGCCTCGACCGGTGTTATTGTCTGCCGGTCGCATTTAATTTGAAGGTGCTCCTAAGTACGAGAGCATGGTGGGGATGCCCACGGCTCCCGCGATGATTCCGTCCCGAACAAGTGTTGCGGAACATACGAGAAGTTGACAAGTAGAGAGCCGAAACGTCCTTCCGTGACGATATAACTGATTCGTTCCTCCGAAACGACATCAGACGGCCTATTCTTTTTGTACCGTGAGAATAAATCTGGCTTCTCCGCGTAAGAGCAGTTAATTCAATCACCCTTTCATACTTCTTCCACCACCTTATTGATCCAACCCTTATTACCCGATCTTTTCACGAAACCAAAGTGTCGGGGTAAACATTATGCGTTGTGCGTTATACGTTTGCGTTACGCGTTATACGTTATGCGTTATACGTTATGCGTTATACGTTATGCGTTATACGTTTGCGTTACGCGTTAGGGTACGCGCACAGTGGATCCGTTTTCGTCCGATGCGGCCGACGTCCGACGCATCTGTCCCTTTTTTCAAGTGTGCGGAAAAGAGACACAACATCTGACGTCGGCCGAATCGGACGAAAACGGATCCACTGTGCGCGTACCCTTATGCGTTATGCGTTATGCGTTATGCGTTATGCGTTGTTCGTTATGCGTTATGCGTTATGCGTAATGCGTTATGCCTTATGCCTTATAGGTTTGCGTTATGCCTTATGCGTTATGCGATATGCGTCATGCATCAAGCCTTATGCGTTATGGGTTATGCGTTAACGTTATGCGTTATGCGTTATGCGATATGCGTCATGCATCAAGCCTTATGCGTTATGGGTTATGCGTTAACGTTATGCGTTATGCGTTATGCAATATGCGTTGTGCGTTATGCGTTATGCGTTATGCGTTATGCGTTATGCGTTATGCGTTATGCGTTATGCGTTATGCGTTATGTATTATGCATTATGCGTTATGTGTTGTTCGTTATGCGTTATGCTTTATGCGTTTGAGTTACGCGTTATGCATTATGCGTTATGCGTTATGCGTTATGTATTATGCATTATGCGTTATGAGTTGTTCGTTATGCGTTATGCGGTGTGCGTTACGCGTTATGCGTTGTGCGTTATGCGTTATGCATTATCCATTATGCGTTATGCGTTATGCGTTATGCGTTATGCGTTATGCGTTATGCGTTATGCGTTATGCGTTATGCGTTATGCGTTATGCGTTATGCGTTATGCGTTATGCGTTATGCGTTATGCGTTATGCGTTATGCGTTATGCGTTATGCGTTATGCGTTATGCGTTATGCGTTATGCGTTATGCGTTATGCGTTATGCGTTATGCGTTATGCGTTATGCGTTATGCGTTATGCGTTATGCGTTATGCGTTATGTATTATGCATTATGCGTTATGAGTTGTTCGTTATGCGTTATGCTTTATGCGTTTGAGTTACGCGTTATGCATTATGCGTTATGCGTTATGCGTTATGTATTATGCATTATGCGTTATGAGTTGTTCGTTATGCGTTATGCGGTGTGCGTTACGCGTTATGCGTTGTGCGTTATGCGTTATGCATTATCCATTATGCGTTATGCGTTATGCGTTATGCGTTATGCGTTATGCGTTATGCGTTATGCGTTATGCGTTATGCGTTATGCGTTATGCGTTATGCGTTATGCGTTATGCGTTATGCGTTATGCGTTATGCGTTATGCGTTATGCGTTATGCGTTATGCGTTATGCGTTATGCGTTATGCGTTATGCGTTATGCGTTATGCGTTATGCTTTCTGCGTTATGCGTTATGCGTTATGCGTTATGCGTTATGCGTTATGCGTTATGCGTTATGCGTTATGCGTTATGCGTTATGCGTTATGCGTTATGCGTTATGCGTTATGCGTTGTGCGTTATTGCGTTGTGCGTTATGCCATATGCGATATGCGTTTTGCGTTATGCGTGTTCCGACATGCGTTATGCGTTATGCGTTATGCTGTATGCGTTATGCGTTATGCGTTATGCGTTATGCGTTATGCGTTACGCGTTATGCGTTATGCGTTATGCGTTATGCGTTATGCGTTATGTATTATGCATTATGCGTTATGAGTTGTTCGTTATGCGTTATGTGGTGTGCGTTACGCGTTATCCGTTGTGCGTTATGCGTTATGCATTATCCATTATGCGTTATGCGTTATGCGTTATGCGTTATACGTTTGCGTTACGCGTTATGCGTTATGCGTTATGCGTTATGCGTTATGCGTTATGCGTTATGCTTTATGCGTTATGCGTTATGCGTTATGCGTTATGCGTTATGCGTTATGCGTTATGCGTTAAGCGTTATGCGTTATGCGTTATGTGCCATGCGTTATGCCTTATGCGTTATGCGATATGCGTCATGCATCAAGCCTTATGCGTTAAGGGTTATGCGTTAACGTTATGGGTTATGCGTTATGCTTTATGCGTTATGCGTTATGCGTTATGCGTTATGCGTTAAGCGTTACACGTTATGCGTTATGCGTTATGCGTTATGCGTTATGTATTATGCATTATGCGTTATGAGTTGTTCGTTATGCGTTATGCGGTGTGCGTTACGCGTTATGCGGTGTGCGTTATGCGTTATGCGTTATGCATTATCCATTATGCGTTATGCGTTATGCGTTATGCGTTATACGTTTGCGTTACGCGTTATGCGTTATGCGTTATGCGTTGTGCGTTATACGTTTGCGTTACGCGTTAGGGTACGCGCAAAGTGGATCCGTTTTCGTCCGATGCGGCCGACGTCTGACGCATCTGTCCCTTTTTTCAAGTGTGCGGAAAAGAGACACAACATCTGACGTCGGCCGAATCGGACGAAAACGGATCCACTGTGCGCGTACCCTTATGCGTTATGCGTTATGCGTTATGCGTTGTGCGTTATGCGTTTGCCTTATGCGTTATGCGTTATGCGTTATGCGTTATGTGTTTTGCATAATGCGTTATGCGTTATGCGTTATGCGTTATGCGTTATGCGTTATGCGTTATGCGTTGTTCGTTATGCGTTATGCGTTATGCGTAATGCGTTATGCGTTATGCGTTATGCGTTATGCGTTATGCGTTATGCGTTATGCGTTATGCGTTATGCGTTATGCGTTATACGTTTGCGTTACGCGTTATGCGTTATGCGTTATGCGTTATGCGTTATACGTTTGCGGTACGCGTTATGCGTTATGCGTTATGCGTTATGCGTTATACGTTTGCGTTACGCGTTAGGGTACGCGCACAGTGGATCCGTTTTCGTCCGATGCGGCCGACGTCCGACGCATCTGTCCCTTTTTTCAAGTGTGCGGAAAAGAGACACAACATCTGTCGTCGGCCGAATCGGACGAAAACGGATCCACTGTGCGCGTACCCTTATGCGTTATGCGTTATGCGTTATGTGTTATGCGTTATGCGTTATGCGATATGCGTTGTGCGTTACGCGTTATGCGTTATGCGTTATGCGTTATGCGTTATGCGTTATGCGTTATGCGTTATGCGTTATGCGTAATACGTTATGCGTTATGCGTTATGCGTTATGCGTTAACGTTATGCGTTATGCGTTATACGTTTGCCTTATGCGTTATGCGTTATGCGTTATGCGTTATGCATAATGCGTTATGCGTAATGCGTTATGCGTTATGCGTTATGCGTTATGCGTTGTGCTTTATGCGTTATGCGTTATGCGTTGTGCGTTATGCGTTATGCGTTATGCGTTATGCGTTATGCGTTATGCGTTATGCGTGATGCGTTGTGCTTTATGCGTTATGCGTTATGCATTTTGCGTTATGCGCCATACGTTATGCGTAATGAGTTATAAGTTATGCGTTATGCGTTATGCCTTATACGTTATGCGTTATGCGTTATGCGTTATGCGTAATTGCGTTATGCGTTATGCGTTATGCTTTATGCGTTATGCGTTAAGCGTTATGCGTTAAGCGTTATGCGTTATGCGTTATGCGTTATGCGATATGCGTTGTGCGCTATACGTTTGCCTTATGCGTTATGGGTTATGCGTTATCGTTATGCGTAAATGCGTTATGCGTTATGCGATATGCGTTGTGCGTTATACGTTTGCCTTATGCGTTATGCGTTATGCTTTATGCGTTATGCGTTATGCCTTATGCGTTATGCGTTATGCTTTATGCGTTATGCGTTATACGTTATGTGTTATATATTATGCGTTATGCGATATGCGTTGTGCGTTACGCGTTATGCGTTATGCGTTATGCGTTATGCGTTATGCTTTATGCGTTATGCGTTATGCGTTATGCGTTATGCGTAATGCGTTATGCGTTATGCGTTATGCGTTATGCGTTATGCGTTATGCGTTATGCGTTATGCGATATGCGTTATGCGTTATGTGTTATGTATTATGCGTTATGCGTTGTTCGTTATGCGTTATGCGTTATGCGTTATGCGTTATGCGATATGCGTTGTGCGTTATACGTTTGCCTTATACGTTATGCGTTATGCTTTATGCGTTATGCGTTATGCGTTATGCGTTATGCGTTATGCGTTATGCGTTATGCGTTATGCGTTATGCGTTATGCGTTATGCGTTATGTATTATGCATTATGCGTTATGAGTTGTTCATTATGCGTTATGCGTTGTGCGTTATATGTTTGCGTTATGCGTTATGCGTTATGCGTTATGCGTTATGATTTATAAGTTATGCGTTATGCCTTATGCGTTATGCGATATGCGTCATGCATCAAGCCTTATGCGTTATGGGTTATGCGTTAACGTTATGCGTTGTGCGTTATGCGTTATGCGATATGCGTTGTGCGCTATACGTTTGCCTTATGCGTTATGGGTTATGCGTTATCGTTATGCGTAAATGCGTTATGCGTTATGCGATATGCGTTGTGCGTTATACGTTTGCCTTATGCGTTATGCGTTATGCGTTATGCGTTATACGTTATGCGTTATGCGTTATGCGTTATGCGTTATGCGTTATACGTCATGCGTTATGCGTTCTGCGTTATGCGTTATGCATTATACGTTATGCGTAATGCGTTATGCGTTATGCGTTATGCGTTATGCGTTATGCGTTATGCGTTATGCGTTATGCGTTATGCGTTATGCTTTATGCGTTATGCGTTAAGCGTTATGCGTTAAGCGTTATGCGTTGTGCGTTATGCATTGTGCGTTATGCCATATGCGTTATGCGTGATCCGACATGCGTTATGCGTTATGCGTTATACGTTATGCATTTCGCGTTATGCGCCATGCGTTATGCGTTATGAGTTATAAGTTATATGTTATGCGTTATGCGTTATGCATTATACGTTTTACGTTATGCGTTATGCGTTTTGGGTTACGCGTAATGCGTTATGCGTTATGCGTTATGCGTTATGCGATATGCGTTATGCGTTATGCGTTATGCGTTATGCATTATGCGTTATGCGTTATGCGTTATGCGTTATGCTTTATGCGTTATGTGTTATGCGTTATGCGTTGTGCGTTATGCGTTGTGCGTTATGCATTTTGCGTTATGCGCCATGCGTTATGAGTTATAAGTTATGTGTTATGCGTTATGCGTTATGCGATATGCGTTGTCCGTTATACGTTCGCCTTATGGGCTATGCGTTATGCGTTATGCGTAATGCGTTATGCGTTATGCGTTATGCGTTATGCGTTATGCGTTATGCGTTATGCGTTATGCGTTATGCTTTATGCGTTATTCGTTATGCGTTATGCGTTATGCGTTATGCGTTATGCGCAATGCGTTATGCGTTATGCGTTATTCGTTATGCGTTATGCGTTATGCGTTATGCATTATGCGTTATGCGTTATGCGATTTGCGTTATGCTTTATGCGTTATGTGTTATGCGTTATGCGTTGTGCGTTATGCGTTATGCGTTGTGCGTTATGCGTTGTGCGTTATGCATTTTGCGTTATGCGCCATGCGTTATGAGTTATAAGTTATGCGTTATGCGTTATGCGTTATGCGTTATGCGTTATGCGCAATGCGTTATGCGTTATGCGTTATTCGTTATGCGTTATGCGTTATGCATTATGCGTTATGCGTTATGCGTTATGCGTTATGCTTTATGCGTTATGCTTTATGCGTTATGCGTTATGCGTTATGCGTTATGCGTTATGCGTTATGAGTTATAAGTTATGCGTTATGCCTTATGCGTTATGCGATATGCGTCATGCATGAAGCCTTATGCGTTATGGGTTATGCGTTAACGTTATGCGTTATGCGTTATGCGTTATGCGATATGCGTTGTGCGCTATACGTTTGTGTTTCGGATCACGCGAGCGCCTTGGCAACACGTGTGACAAGGTAGGACGGGGGGAGAGAGGCGACGGGCTTGCCAAAATCATAATAAGGAATCTAGACAAACAGAGGTCCCTCGTCGCCTCTCCCCCCACCTTTCGAACAGGATCGTCACTGCTAATTGCTTGCCTAACGGCAGTTACGCTTCAACGCTTTCTAAGAAAGTTACTGTTCTTATGAAAAGGATTCAGGCCCTTGCGCTTCTTGTGCCAGTTCCTTTAAACTGGTTATACTACTGTTTTCTCGCGTACGTTAATAGTTATAAGTGGTGTCGGTTTCTTTTTGACTAAAAGTTAATTTGGGTTTTGTGTGTGACAATTAAGGAAATTTTAATAAAGTGGACAAACTGGTAACACGCTAATCTACCATCCTTCTGTGCTTTATTGAACATTGCTCCCTTCCACGAAAACCTTCTACGCTTATTGAACATAAATTAGTGGTCCTTCGAGCCGGATTTTTGTGCGAAACTTCGAAAAACGTGTCGTGGAAGTGCTCGAATTCAAATTAACGGTTGCTAGCTCGGTGAGTGTTATTCGACCTGTCTTACCAAAACATTCGTGCCTTTGACTTTGCCCAACGGTTACGTTTGAACATGGAGGCTCTTCTCAAAAAACAGGAGACGTTAGCGATTCGAATCTCTCGTATGATCGAGAATTTGAAGAAAAAGGGAGCCGACAACATTAATCGGGATACCGTTGAAGCTAGACTCGAGTTGTTGGAGACCTACTGGCTCGAATTTACCTCCAACGACGATACGCTGCGCTCTAAACTAGACGAGGTTACGAGTAAATGCCGGTATTTCGCCAATAATCTATACGATGAGACGGAAGAAGCCTACCTTTCGGAAAAGGCGGGTTTAAAGAAGTTTCTGGGAACAACTACTGTCCAACCGGGAACCGTTACTGACCAGCAACAACCCAAACGGCCGGCGATGCCAAAAATTGTCCTCACACCATTCGACGGCAATTTTACTAAGTGGACCAGTTTCCGGGATCTCTTTCGCTCGATGGTGATTGACAACAAACACCTCACCGATGTCGAACGCCTGCATTACCTCAAGACAAGCGTTACGGGTGAAGCTGCAGACCGGTTGAGACATATTCCAATCACCAACGAAGACTTTTCGAGAGCGTGGCAACTTCTCGAGAAGGAATACGACAATGTGTCCGTGCTGGTCAATGCGCAACTTGGCGCTCTCTTGTCTCTACCTTGCATGAAGACGGAATGTGCTTCTGAACTAAAGACTTTACTTCACGGAACACAGAACGCCGTTGAGGCGTTAGCGGCTCTAAAACGTCCCGTCGAGCATTGGAGCGATTGGCTCAACTATATCACCGTGCAACGTTTGGATGGCGAGACTCGATTGAGCTGGGAAACAACGCTGGAAGGAAAAGAGGAACTGCCGACTTTTTCCCAATTATCCGACTTTCTGAGGGCACGGCTGCGGTCCTTGACTGTATCCTCGTTGCCTTCTTGCAACCTGCTCCCCACCTCTGCTTCATCGCACCTCGCGGCTCCATCTGACGACAGAAGGCCCCCCACTCCATCTACTGAGAGGAGGACCCCCACTCCAGCTGCTGCTCCTCGCGGGACATCACGCCGACCGAAGGTGCACGCCGTCACGGGTTCAACCGGAACGTCGAAGTGCCGCCTGTGCCAGCAGGAACATTTCATTCTTTTCTGCCCTAGATTTAAGAGCCTTGCGCCCCCGGAGAGGAGGACTTTGGTAACTGAAAAAAAAAACATTTGTTTCAATTGTCTGTCGAACCACCATGTCCGCGATTGCAAGTCCAGTAAACGTTGCCAAACGTGCTTAGGTAAGCATCATACCTCATTACATATTCCTCAGGAAACTACCCACTCGGTAGAGAAATTCGATGCTGCCTCCTCCGTGTCCAAGCCTGTCGTTAAAACTGTTAATTGTACGCGGATGAGCCAAACTTTGATTCTAGCTACTGCAATCGTGGGAGTCGATGTTTGCCCGGGAGAAAGAATTTTCGTTCGCGCTCTAATCGACCCGTGCTCCGAAGTCTCTCTGATTGGAGAAAGCATCGTGCAACGCCTTAAATTACCTCGCAAACCCTTTAACGTACCGCTGGAGGGGGTCGACTCTATGCGAAGCCGACCTCGAGGAAGGGTGAATTTGACCGTGTCATCGCGATTAGATCCTACGACGTCTTACTCCGTAGACGCTGTCATCCTTCCGCGATTGTCAAACTACGAGCCACCCACAACCGCCGGTCCGACCACATGGTCTCATCTTACTAACTTAGAACTTGCTGACCCTGACTTCGCTTCTCGACAACCCATCGAGCTTTTACTTGGAGCCGATGTTTACGCACTGATTATTCGCGAAGGTCTGCGTCAGGGCGCGGCGGGGTCCCCCGTCGCTCAAGCCACGACACTTGGGTGGATTGTCACTGGTCCGCCGGGAGAAGTCAAAAACTCTCCTTCACACTCTCGTCGCATAATACTACACTGCTCGGTCGACGATGATATCAGCACTTTGCTACAAAGATTTTGGTCGTTGGAGGAGGTAACTTCCCCTCCCTCCTCTACTGAGCTGACCGCGGACGAGGACGATTGCGAGAAAAGTTTCGTTCGTACACACACGCGTGACCCTACTGGCCGCTACATCGTACGACTCCCTTTCAAGAGAGATCTCTCGCTGCTCGGTGATTCGCGCAAAACTGCTTCGACAATGCTTTCGAAACTAGAAAAACGCTTCTCTACTTCAAAGGAATTTGCCGAACGGTACCACGCTTTCCTAGAAGAGTATCTTGCTCTAAATCACATGGAACTCGCTACTGTGAAAAGAGAAAATACAAAAATTTACTATCTGCCGCATCACGGCGTTTGGCGAGAGTCTAGTACGACGACTAAACTACGCGTCGTTTTCAATGGATCTAGTAAAACCACGACTGGAATCTCTTTAAATGAACTATTGCACGCGGGACCCAACCTTTTGCCCGAGATTCCGGATTTATTACTACGTTGGCGGTGTCATACCATCGTATTCGCGGCCGACATGGAGAAGATGTATCGGCAAATCTGGCTTGCTGACGAGGATCTCGACTCACAACGTATATTGTGGCGACGCGACTCTGATGGTGAGGTAAAAGAGTATCGGTTACGTACGGTCACTTACGGTCTTTCTTGCGCGCCTTACCTTGCTATGCGTACCATACGTCAGCTCAGTATCGACGAGGAGAGCCGCTATCCGTTAGCTGCTGAATGCTTGAGATCTGAGGTTTACATGGACGATGTACTTTCCGGGGCCTCGACGATTGAAGAAGCCCTCGAAGTCCAAAAGCAGTTGATTGGCGCTCTCAAGGCGGGCGGCTTCACACTGAGGAAGTGGACTTCCAATGATCCAAAGTTGCTTGACCATCTGTCGGCCGAGCAAGTTGCTCCCCCGGGTGACAGATCAGCCGAAACCATTTTTTCTCTACTGGGAGTACGGTGGCAGCCCGCGGGAGATTTCTTTCTCTTCGAGTTAAAACCTCGCGACCCTCAGATCACGATAACCAAACGACAAGTGTTGAAGGAGATGGCTTCTGTCTACGATCCGCTAGGTTTTTTGGCCCCGGTTACTGTTACGGCCAAAATATTCCTACAAACACTCTGGCTTTTAAAACTTGATTGGGATGACCCGCTGCCACCCGCGCAGACTAAATACTGGGCGACCCACTCGCACAGTCTTGCTTGTATTTCGGCTGTCAGAATGCCTCGCTGGGTGGGGATAAACAGTAAACACGTGCTCGAGATACACGGTTTCGCCGATGCCTCGGAGAAAGCATATGCCGGGGTTGTTTACATTCGATCATTCGAGACCGCCGCGAAGCCTCTCGTCCGATTAGTCATGGCAAAAACCAAGGTGGCCCCCCTCCAACAGGTATCTCTTCCGCGACTTGAATTGTGTGCCGCTGTACTGCTGTCTCGACTCGTTAAACGCGTTCTTAATGTTTTACAGTTGCACGATGCTAAAATATATCTTTGGTCAGATTCGACAATCGTTCTTAGTTGGTTACAGGGTCGACCATCCAAATGGAAAACCTTTGTTGCCAATAGAGTTGCCGAAATACAAAACCTCTATTCTCCGGATGCTTGGCACCATATTCGCTCGAAAGATAACCCCGCCGATCCCGCTTCTCGGGGTTTAAGCGGAGATGCACTTGCTACGAATTCACTCTGGTGGCAGGGGCCTTCCTTCCTCGCCACCTCTACGAGAGAATTCAAAGATTATTATACGACAGGTATGGACACGGAAGAAGAAAAACGCGCGGAGAAAACGGTACACAATACTACTGTCACTGCCGAAACGTCCTCTCGAATTACGGAACTATTAGCCCGGTACTCGTCCTTCACGCGCCTACTTCGGTCCGTTGCTTGGTGCTTGCGCTTCACTAACTGCGCGCGAAAGACTTCGAAAATTAAAGACACCTTCTTATGGAGCAATGAACTCGAAAACGCTCGACTCACAATAGTTCGGTGCGAACAGCGTCGTTTTTTCTCTACCGAGATCTCTTGCCTACAAGCATCGCGCCCCCCTCTCCGGGGACCCCTCGTGCGACTAAGTCCATTCCTGGACGAGCGGGGAATTCTGCGTGTTGGCGGGCGTTTGAAACACTCTCTCCTGGATTACGACGAAAAACACCCGATTATTATGCCTGAAAAAAGTACGGTGACCGCACTTCTTATAGTTTACTTCCACGAGAGACTGTTACATGGAGGAACACAGTTAACTTTGTACAATTTGCGACGTATGTATTGGATTCCTCGCGGCCGCCAAGCAGTGCGAAAACACATATATAATTGCGTCAAATGCTGGAGATGGCGCACGAAAGCCGCGGTTCAACAAATGAGCGATTTGCCTTCGACCCGCGTTACACCTACTCGCCCATTCTATAATTCTGGCGTCGATTATGCGGGACCCTTTAATACTAAGTTTTCCCCGGGACGTGGTACACGGACACGGAAGTCCTATATTGCCTTATTCGTATGCTTAGCAACTCGTGCCGTACATCTTGAGCTAGTTTGCGACTACTCGTCCGAAGCCTTCCTCGCTGCCTATCGGCGTTTCGTTTCGCGTCGCGGCCTCTGTGCGTCCCTCCGTAGCGACTGCGGCACGACCTTCGTGGGTGCCGATAACGAATTGAGGCGAATGCTCAATGCAGCCAATGAGGAAATGCGTAAAACTCGACAAGCTCTAGCTGAAGCCGGCACACGCTGGGTGTTTAACCCTCCTGCTGCACCTCATTTCGGAGGTATCTGGGAGGCTGCGGTCAAGTCGGTGAAGTTCCACCTACGTCGCGTAATCGGTGAGACCCTCCTCACCTTTGAGGAGATGTCCACCTTGTTAACGCAAGTCGAGGCTTGTTTAAATTCTCGACCACTAACGCCTTTAACGGACGAAGCTACCGACCTCTCCGCCTTGACCCCAGCCCACTTTCTCATAGGGGCCCCCTTAACGGCTATCCCGGAGCCATCACTTTCGGATGTCCAGTCCGCCAGGCTCGATCGTTGGCAAATGATCCAACAGCAACGAGATCATTTCTGGGATCGCTGGTCCTTCGAGTATCTCCAAACCTTGCAACAAAGGACGAAGTGGACCAAGGAAAAACCGAACCTGAAGCCTGGTGACTTGTGCCTCATACTGAGTGAAGCTACACCACCCACACGATGGCCGTTAGGGAGAATTGAACAGGTTCATGCCGGCTCGGACGGACTAGTTCGCGTTGTAACCGTGCGTACGGCAACATCCGTTCTAACCCGGCCTATCGCCAAAATCTGCCCCTTCCCTACCAGTAGCGCTACCGACGAACGTTGACAGGTCATCTGCACCCACTTCGATCTTTGTTGATTCGTTGTGCCGATCAACAAAGGCGGGCGGGATGTTTCGGATCACGCGAGCGCCTTGGCAACACGTGTGACAAGGTAGGACGGGGGGAGAGAGGCGACGGGCTTGCCAAAATCATAATAAGGAATCTAGACAAACAGAGGTCCCTCGTCGCCTCTCCCCCCACCTTTCGAACAGGATCGTCACTGCTAATTGCTTGCCTAACGGCAGTTACGCTTCAACGCTTTCTAAGAAAGTTACTGTTCTTATGAAAAGGATTCAGGCCCTTGCGCTTCTTGTGCCAGTTCCTTTAAACTGGTTATACTACTGTTTTCTCGCGTACGTTAATAGTTATAAGTGGTGTCGGTTTCTTTTTGACTAAAAGTTAATTTGGGTTTTGTGTGTGACAATTAAGGAAATTTTAATAAAGTGGACAAACTGGTAACACGCTAATCTACCATCCTTCTGTGCTTTATTGAACATTGCTCCCTTCCACGAAAACCTTCTACGCTTATTGAACAGTTTGCCTTATGCGTTATGGGTTATGCGTTATCGTTATGCGTAAATGCGTTATGCGTTATGCGATATGCGCTGTGCGTTATACGTTTGCCTTATGCGTTATGCGTTATGCTTTATGCGTTATGCGTTATGCGATATGCCTTATGCGTTATGCGTTATGTGTTATGTATTATGCGTTATGCGTTATGCGTTATGCGTTATGTGTTATGCGTTATACGTTATGCGTTATGCGTTATGCGTTATGCGTTATGCGTTATGCGTTAAGCGTTATGCGTTATGCGTTATACGTTATGCGTTATGCGTTATGCGTTATGCGTTATGCGTTATGCGTTATGCGTTGTTCGTTATGCGTTATGCGTTATGCCATATGCCTTATGGGTTTGCGTTTTGCGTTATGCGTTATGTGTTTTGCATAATGCGTTATACGTTATGTATTATGCGTTATGCGTTATGTGTTATGCGTTATGCGTTATGCGATATGCGTTGTGCGTTACGCGTTATGCGTTATGCGTTATGTGTTATGCGTTATACGTTATGCGTTATGCGTTATGCGTTATGCGTAATACGTTATGCGTTATGCGTTATGGGTTATGCGTTAACGTTATGCGTTATGCGTTATACGTTTGCCTTATGCGTTATGCGTTATGCGTTATGCATAATGCGTTATGCGTAATGCGTTATGCGTTATGCGTTATGCGTTATGCGTTGTGCTTTATGCGTTATGCGTTATGCGTTGTGCGTTATGCGTTATGCGTTATGCGTTATGCGTTATGCGTTATGCGTTATGCGCGATGCGTTATGCTTTATGCGTTATGCGTTATGCATTTTGCTTATGCGCTATACGTTATGCGTAATGAGTTATAAGTTATGCGTTATGCGTTATGCCTTATACGTTATGCGTTATGCGTTATGCCTTATGCGTAATTGCGTTATGCGTTATGCGTTATGCTTTATGCGTTATGCGTTATGCGTTATGCGTTATGAGTAATGCGTTATGCGTTATGCGTTATGCGTTATGCTTTATGCGTTATGCGTTATGCGTTATGCGTTATGCGTTAAGCGTTATGTGTTATGCGTTATGTGCCATGCGTTATGCTTTATGCGTTATGCGTTAAGCGTTATGCGTTAAGCGTTATGCGTTATGCGTTATGCGTTATGCGATATGCGTTGTGCGCTATACGTTTGCCTTATGCGTTATGGGTTATGCGTTATCGTTATGCGTAAATGCGTTATGCGTTATGCGATATGCGTTGTGCGTTATACGTTTGCCTTATGCGTTATGCGTTATGCTTTATGCGTTATGCGTTATGCCTTATGCGTTATGCGTTATGTGTTATGTATTATGCGTTGTGCGTTATGCGTAATGCGTTATGCGTTATGCGTTATGCTTTATGCGTTATGCGTTATACGTTATGTGTTATGTATTATGCGTTATGCGATATGCGTTGTGCGTTACGCGTTATGCGTTATGCGTTATGCGTTATGCGTTATGCTTTATGCGTTATGCGTTATGCGTTATGCGTTATGCGTAATGCGTTATGCGTTATGCGTTATGCGTTATGCGTTATGCGTTATGCGTTATGCGTTATGCGATATGCGTTATGCGTTATGCGTTATGCGTTATGCTTTATGCGTTATGTGTTATGCGTTATGCGTTGTGCGTTATGCGTTGTGCGTTATGCATTATGCGTTATGCCTTATGCCTTATGGGTTTGCGTTATGCGTTATGCCTTATGCGTTATGCGTTATGCGTTATGCGTTATGCCTTATGCGATATGCGTTGTGCGTTATACGTTTGCCTTATGCGTTATGCGTTATGCTTTATGCGTTATGCGTTATGCGTTATGCCTTACGCGTTATGCGTTATGTGTTATGTATTATGCGTTATGCGTTGTTCGTTATGCGTTATGCGTTATGCGTTATGCGTTATGCGATATGCGTTGTGCGTTATACGTTTGCCTTATACGTTATGCGTTATGCTTTATGCGTTATGCGTTATGCGTTATGCGTTATGCGTTATGCGTTATGCGTTATGCGTTATGCGTTATGCGTTACGCGTTATGTATTATGCATTATGCGTTATGAGTTGTTCATTATGCGTTATGCGTTGTGCGTTATACGTTTGCGTTATGCGTTATGCGTTATGCGTTAAGCGTTATGCGTTATGCGTTATGATTTATAAGTTATGCGTTATGCCTTATGCGTTATGCGATATGCGTCATGCATCAAGCCTTATGCGTTATGGGTTATGCGTTAACGTTATGCGTTGTGCGTTATGCGTTATGCGATATGCGTTGTGCGCTATACGTTTGCCTTATGCGTTATGGGTTATGCGTTATCGTTATGCGTAAATGCGTTATGCGTTATGCGATATGCGTTGTGCGTTATACGTTTGCCTTATGCGTTATGCGTTATGCGTTATACGTTATGCGTTATGCGTTATGCGTTATGCGTTATGCGTTATGCGTTATACGTCATGCGTTATGCGTTCTGCGTTATGCGTTATGCATTATACGTTATGCGTAATGCGTTATGCGTTATGCATTATGCGTTATGCGTTATGCGTTATGCGTTATGCGTTATGCGTTGTGCGTTATGCATTGTGCGTTATGCCATATGCGTTATGCGTGATCCGACATGCGTTATGCGTTATGCGTTATACGTTATGCATTTTGCGTTATGCGCCATGCGTTATGCGTTATGAGTTATAAGTTATATGTTATGCGTTATGCGTTATGCATTATACGTTTTACGTTATGCGTTATGCGTTTTGGGTTACGCGTAATGCGTTATGCGTTATGCGTTATGCGTTATGCGATATGCGTTATGCGTTATGCGTTATGCGTTATGCATTATGCGTTATGCGTTATGCGTTATGCGTTATGCGTTATGCGTTGTTCGTTATGCGTTATGCGTTATGCCATATGCCTTATGGGTTTGCGTTTTGCGTTATGCGTTATGTGTTTTGCATAATGCGTTATACGTTATGTATTATGCGTTATGCGTTATGTGTTATGCGTTATGCGTTATGCGATATGCGTTGTGCGTTACGCGTTATGCGTTATGCGTTATGTGTTATGCGTTATGCGTTATGCGTAATGCGTTATGCGTTATGCGTAATACGTTATGCGTTATGCGTTATGGGTTATGCGTTAACGTTATGCGTTATGCGTTATACGTTTGCCTTATGCGTTATGCGTTATGCGTTATGCGTTATGCATAATGCGTTATGCGTAATGCGTTATGCGTTATGCGTTATGCGTTATGCGTTATGCGTTATGCCTTATACGTTATGCGTTATGCGTTATGCGTTATGCGTAATTGCGTTATGCGTTGTGCGTTATGCTTTATGCGTTATGCGTTATGCGTTATGCGTTATGAGTAATGCGTTATGCGTTATGCGTTATGCGTTATGTGCCATGCGTTATGCTTTATGCGTTATGCGTTAAGCGTTATGCGTTAAGCGTTATGCGTTATGCGTTATGCGTTATGCGTTATGCGATATGCGTTGTGCGCTATACGTTTGCCTTATGCGTTATGGGTTATGCGTTATCGTTATGCGTAAATGCGTTATGCGTTATGCGATATGCGTTGTGCGTTATACGTTTGCCTTATGCGTTATGCGTTATGCTTTATGCGTTATGCGTTATGCCTTATGCGTTATGCGTTATGTGTTATGTATTATGCGTTGTGCGTTATGCGTAATGCGTTATGCGTTATGCGTTATGCTTTATGCGTTATGCGTTATACGTTATGTGTTATATATTATGCGTTATGCGATATGCGTTGTGCGTTACGCGTTATGCGTTATGCGTTATGCGTTATGCGTTATGCTTTATGCGTTATGCGTTATGCGTTATGCGTTATGCGTAATGCGTTATGCGTTATGCGTTATGCGTTATGCGTTATGCGTTATGCGTTATGCGTTATGCGATATGCGTTATGCGTTATGCGTTATGCGTTATGCATTATGCGTTATGCGTTATGCGTTATGCGTTATGCGTTATGCGTTATGCGTTATGCGATATGCGTTATGCGTTATGCGTTATGCGTTATGCATTATGCTTTATGCGTTATGTGTTATGCGTTATGCGTTGTGCGTTATGCGTTGTGCGTTATGCATTATGCGTTATGCCTTATGCCTTATGGGTTTGCGTTATGCGTTATGCCTTATGCGTTATGCGTTATGCGTTGTGCGTTATGCGTAATGCGTTATGCGTTATGCGTTATGCGTTATGCTTTATGCGTTATGTGTTATGCGTTATGCGTTGTGCGTTATGCGTAATGCGTTATGCGTTATGCGTTATGCGTTATGCTTTATGCGTTATGTGTTATGCGTTATGCGTTGTGCGTTATGCGTTGTGCGTTATGCATTATGCGTTATGCCTTATGCCTTATGGGTTTGCGTTATGCGTTATGCCTTATGCGTTATGCGTTATGCGTAATGCGTTATGCGTTATGCGTTATGCGTTATGCGTTATGCGTTATGCGTTATGCGTTATGCGATATGCGTTATGCGTTATGCGTTAAGCCTTACGCGTTATGCTTTATGCGTTATGTGTTATGCGTTATGCGTTGTGCGTTATGCGTTGTGCGTTATGCATTATGCGTTATGCCTTATGCCTTATGGGTTTGCGTTATGCGTTATGCCTTATGCGTTATGCGTTATGCGTTGTGCGTTATGCGTAATGCGTTATGCGTTATGCGTTATGCGTTATGCTTTATGCGTTATGTGTTATGCGTTATGCGTTGTGCGTTATGCGTTGTGCGTTATGCATTATGCGTTATGCCTTATGCCTTATGGGTTTGCGTTATGCGTTATGCCTTATGCGTTATGCGTTATGCGTTATGCGTTATGCCTTATGCGATATGCGTTGTGCGTTATACGTTTGCCTTATGCGTTATGCGTTATGCTTTATGCGTTATGCGTTATGCGTTATGCCTTACGCGTTATGCGTTATGTGTTATGTATTATGCGTTATGCGTTGTTCGTTATGCGTTATGCGTTATGCGTTATGCGTTATGCGATATGCGTTGTGCGTTATACGTTTGCCTTATACGTTATGCGTTATGCTTTATGCGTTATGCGTTATGCGTTATGCGTTATGCGTTATGCGTTATGCGTTATGCGTTATGCGTTATGCGTTATGTATTATGCATTATGCGTTATGAGTTGTTCATTATGCGTTATGCGTTGTGCGTTATATGTTTGCGTTATGCGTTATGCGTTATGCGTTATGCGTTATGATTTATAAGTTATGCGTTATGCCTTATGCGTTATGCGATATGCGTCATGCATCAAGCCTTATGCGTTATGGGTTATGCGTTAACGTTATGCGTTGTGCGTTATGCGTTATGCGATATGCGTTGTGCGCTATACGTTTGCCTTATGCGTTATGGGTTATGCGTTATCGTTATGCGTAAATGCGTTATGCGTTATGCGATATGCGTTGTGCGTTATACGTTTGCCTTATGCGTTATGCGTTATGCGTTATGCGTTATGCGTTATGCGTTATGCGTTATGCGTTATGCGTTATGCGTTATACGTCATGCGTTATGCGTTATGCGTTATGCGTTATGCATTATACGTTATGCGTAATGCGTTATGCGTTATGCGTTATGCGTTATGCGTTATGCGTTATGCGTTATGCGTTATGCGTTATGCGTTATGCGTTATGCGTTATGCGTTATGCGTTATGCGTTATGCGTTATGCTTTATGCGTTATGCGTTAAGCGTTATGCGTTAAGCGTTATGCGTTGTGCGTTATGCATTGTGCGTTATGCCATATGCGTTATGCGTGATCCGACATGCGTTATGCGTTATGCGTTATACGTTATGCATTTTGCGTTATGCGCCATGCGTTATGCGTTATGAGTTATAAGTTATATGTTATGCGTTATGCGTTATGCATTATACGTTTTACGTTATGCGTTATGCGTTTTGGGTTACGCGTAATGCGTTATGCGTTATGCGTTATGCGTTATGCGATATGCGTTATGCGTTATGCGTTATGCGTTATGCATTATGCGTTATGCGTTATGCGTTATGCGTTATGCTTTATGCGTTATGTGTTATGCGTTATGCGTTGTGCGTTATGCGTTGTGCGTTATGCATTTTGCGTTATGCGCCATGCGTTATGAGTTATAAGTTATGCGTTATGCGTTATGCGTTATGCGATATGCGTTGTCCGTTATACGTTCGCCTTATGGGCTATGCGTTATGCGTTATGCGTAATGCGTTATGCGTTATGCGTTATGCGTTATGCGTTATGCGTTATGCGTTATGCTTTATGCGTTATTCGTTATGCGTTATGCGTTATGCGTTATGCGTTATGCGCAATGCGTTATGCGTTATGCGTTATTCGTTATGCGTTATGCGTTATGCGTTATGCATTATGCGTTATGCGTTATGCGTTTTGCGTAATGCTTTATGCGTTATGTGTTATGCGTTATGCGTTGTGCGTTATGCGTTATGCGTTGTGCGTTATGCGTTGTGCGTTATGCATTTTGCGTTATGCGCCATGCGTTATGAGTTATAAGTTATGCGTTATGCGTTATGCGTTATGCGTTATGCGCAATGCGTTATGCGTTATGCGTTATTCGTTATGCGTTATGCGTTATGCGTTATGCATTATGCGTTATGCGTTATGCGTTATGCGTTATGCTTTATGCGTTATGCGTTATGGGTTATGCGTTAACGTTATGCGTTATGCGTTATGCGTTATGCGATATGCGTTGTGCGCTATACGTTTGCCTTATGCGTTATGGGTTATGCGTTATTGTTCGCAATCGGAACAACAACTCGTGACGGAAGATATACGCGGATTATGAAGCGCACAAGGAATTGAAAGGGGGCTTTATTTAAACTCACTTGCACCATTCACTTGTTACTTTATTTCTCTAAATTAGAGATTCGTCACGAACTAATTAACAATGTTACAACTGTAATGAATTACAATAAAGAAAGAAAGAAAAAGTATAAGGTTCACGGATTCAATCGCGGTTACTTTAGCGCACAGTTAAATCAAACTTTCCCGGTAACGGATTTCTTGGAATCGAAAAGGGAATTCCGAGAAGAGCGGTGTTTTGCCACGTGAGGCAGAGCGAAACGAAACGAGAGCGAGAAACACCTGCTCGCTCCTTTTATTGGTGGGCCAATCACCGCTCGGGAGACTTCCTGTCGATTTGCTAGATCTTTCGCGAACGATCTAGACGCGGTGTCAACCAATAATTAGAGCGGCTGACCGGATGTATTTTAATGACGCGCTACAATTGGTCGCCGAAAGTGACGCTGGCAAACATTGCTCGATGAGTTGTGCGCCGCTGTTCGCGTTAGTCGATTCTTAGCGCGCGTGTCTTGAACATTGCCGCCCGCCTTGACTAGTGCAACTAGTCAAGGATAGTACATCTGTAAGATAAACGACGACGTCTTTCGCGAGTGATTGTGAATAGTTATAACAAGAGTGTAATAATAAGGCGACGCTTAGTTGATTTACGCCGAGAGTCTTAGAAAAGTGAATGCTCTGGAAGCTACTAGTCGCGATATAATAGAAGATGTTACTCGATGTGAGGTTATGATTTCTGTCATAACATACAGTACTGACGTCACACGGCTACGCGTTTCGCTGTTGTGTTTATATCGCGAGGAGCTCGCTGTTTACACCTCGCATCGCTTGACAAACGGTAGGTAAGCAAGTTCGGCCGCGTGGTTAGTTGCACTTAAATTGTTAAATAACCCCCCACCCTTCACTTAATAGGATCGCGAAGGGGTTTTGCATCGGAAGGGCCCTCAGGCGATGAACAACTAACTGGAAGAAGTACAAGTTTATGGACCGGTCTCACCAGGGTAGTTGACGCGGTTTTGAGAGTGCAGACTCGTATTTTGTTATCCGCACCGGGATGGACGGCTTCGATTCTGGCGAGTGGCCAACGGCATGGTGACGTGTTCTCCGTGGTGATGAGGCAGAGTCGTCCTACTTGGAAGTTGTCGTCGGCCCGGCTCCCTTTTGGTCTCATGAGGAGACCGTGAAGGTACTCCTTCACCCATCGTTGCCAGAATTGATCTCTCATCTGGACGAGTAACTGCCATCGTGATAGTCTGGTCGATTTCAGGTCTAGCAGCGTGGGCTCCGGCAATGCGTTGACTGCGGAACCAATCAGAAAATGCCCCGGAGTGAGAGCTGCCAAGTCTTGTGGGTCGTCGGTGAGGGCAACCAGTGGTCTCGAGTTGAGACACGCTTCAACCTGGCTGAGGAATGTGGCCATCTCCTCGTACGTCAGCTTGCTTTCTCCCAGGACTCGTCGAATGTGATGCTTCGTCGATTTGACAGCGGCTTCCCATAAGCCGCCGAAGTGAGGAGCGGCCGGCGGGTTGAAATGCCACTGGGTTCGGAGCTCGGCCATTTCCTTTCGCAGGGCTCGGGTGTCGGGGTTCCGAGCTGAGAAGAGGCGACGCAGCTCGTTATCGGCACCTTGGAAATTGGTACCACAGTCGCTGTAGATGTCGGAACACCGCCCTCTCCGGGAAATGAAGCGCCGGAAGGCTGCTAGGAATGCATCAGTACTGTAAGAAGAAACAGCGTCAAGGTGGACTGCCCGGGTTGTCATACAGACAAAAACGACAAAAAAACCCTTGTAGGCTTTCTGGCCTCGCCCTGGAGATGTACGAATCCAGATTGGGCCGGCGTAGTCTACTCCGGTGTGGAGAAATGGCCTGGCAGGTGTCACCCGCTGCTGAGGTAAGTCAGCCATGATTTGATTAGCCGGGGTTGATCGCCAACGGAGGCACTTCACGCATTGTCTAATGTTGCGTTTTACCAGGTTACGTCCGGACGGTATCCAGAAACGCTGGCGCAGTGCTCCGAGAGTAGCTTGGACCCCTCCGTGCAGCGATTCTCTGTGAACATGTTCAATAAGCAAGGAAGTGAATCGGGTGTTCGGAGGGAGAATTATGGGATGCTTTTCGTCGAAGGCTAGTAAGGAGTGCTTGATTCGTCCTCCTACACGCAAGCAGCCCTGTTCGTCTAGGAAGGGGGTCAAGACCAGCAGCTTGCTTCGCCTTGGAACTGGTAGGTTTTTTGCTGCTGCCTGTATTTCCTCTGAGAAGGCCTTCTTCTGTAGTATTCTAATCCATTGTATTTCGGTTTCTTGCAGCTCCATTTTGGTTAGAAGATCCTTCGATTGGTCGTACTTTGTCGTGATCGTTGCGTTGCCGGTATTTCTCAACCTTTTAAGCCAACGCCGACACCAGGCTGTCACTCTGATCAGACGACTGTAGTCTGAGAACCGGGTGAGAATTGGATTTTCTTCTTCTTGGACGATGTGAGTCATTGCTGCTTTCCTCGCCTCCGGTAATTGCTTGAAGTCAGGGTCCTCGTCAAGTTTTTCTGGTGGGAATGTTTTACCTTGCAGGTATTCTGGCCCTTCCCACCAGTTTGAGCATGACAAGAGTGCTCTTGGAGTCAGCCCCCGGGATGCAGCATCAGCTGGATTATGAATCCCTTCAACGTGATGCCAGCGAGCCTCCGGTGTGAGTCTTTGGATCTCGGAGACCCTGTTGGCAACATAAGTTTGCCACCTGGATGGTTGTCCCCGAATCCAGCCGAGCGTGATGGTCGAGTCGGTCCATAGGTGAAGAGGTACTCCACCAAGCTTTAGCACCGAGATGACGTGGTTGGCTGTCTGAGCGAGCAGGTGAGCTCCGCAGAGTTCCAGTCGTGGCAGCGAGATCTGTTTGATCGGAGCGACTTTGGTTTTGGCTGAAATCAGAGAAACTTTGTAATTGGTGCCGACCTCCTTGTAGCGGATGTAGAGAACCGCGGCGAAGGCTTTCTCTGATGCATCTGAGAAGCCGTGTAATTCCCAGCTCGTTCGATCAGAGCAGCCCACCATTTTTCTGGGAATGCGTGTTGAACGCAGGAGGGTGAGTTCGCTCGTGAACTCCCGCCACGCCTGTGCTTTGTCCTCTGGCAGCGGTTCATCCCAACCTAGTCCGAGCTGCCACGTCGATTGGAAGAAGATCTTCGCCATCACAATGGTTGGCGCCAACCATCCGAGCGGGTCGAAGAGCTGAGCGCACTGTGATAGCACAGCTCGTTTTGTTACAACGAGTTCGTTTGAGGGCTCGTTGGTGGTGAAGGTGAAGTAATCTTCCTTCGGATGCCACCGGAGTCCCAAAGTCGAGTGGATGAGATCTGAGGCGGCTCCAGTTTTCACCTTGACGGTGACAGCGCTCGTTTGATCGTCTCCCTCCAGTAAGTTTGGGCAATTAGAAGCCCATTTCTGAAGTGGAAAGCCGCCCGCCCTGCACAAATTAATTAGTTCCTCCTTTAATTTGGCCAGGTCTTGGACATCAGCGGCTCCCGTGACGATATCGTCCATGTAGGTGTCCTGTAACAGAGCGACTGCACCTTTCGGAAACCTCTCGGCCTCGTCGGCAGCCAACTGGTGAAGAGTTCGGATTGCTAGGTAGGGAGCACACGATAAGCCGTAAGTTACTGTATTTAGTCGGTACTCTCGGAACTCTTCTTTATCAGTTTTCCGCCACAGGATCCTCTGATAGTCGCGGTCGTCAGGATGAACGATGATTTGGCGGTACATTTTTGCAATGTCTGCCACTAGCACGACCGCGTGCATTCGCCATCGGAGTAGAACGTCTCGGAGGTTCGGCAGCAAATTTGGACCCGTTTGCAGATGCTGGTTGAGTGCTGCCGTGGTTGACGAACTCCAGGAGCCATTGAATACGACTCTCAATCGTGTGGTAGCACTGGAGGGCCTGAAAACTCCATGATGTGGTAAGTAAAAGGTGTTCTTACCTAACTTTGGTTTCGGTACCCGGCTCATGTGCCCAAGATCTTCGTACGTGTCCATGAATTCGACGTACAAGCTCTTCAGCTCTGGATTTGTCATGAACCTTTTCTCCATTCTGATTAGAGAAGCGGCTGCGGCGTTGCGGGAAGCGCTGAAGTCCGGCACCGGTTTAGAGAAAGGGAGTCTGACGATGTATCTCCCTTCATCGTTCCTGGCGTGAGTGTCTTGGAAGAAGGTCTCGCACTTCTGTTCCTCCTGAGTTCGTGAGTTGGAAGTTGAAGGGACTTCTTCCTGCTCCCAGAATCGCCGCACTAGGGTGGTAAGAGAATCACCCACAGTATGATGAGCTCGAGTTGATTTTGACGGCTGATTGGGACCAGTTCGACCAGAAAGAATCCACCCGAAGACTGTATTCTGAGCGGTTGGTTGATTCGATGTTCCCTTCCGAACCCCGTCCTTGATGATGGTCGAGTAGACATCGGCGCCCAGGATGATCTCGATCGCATCGGTTGAAGCGAAGTCTGGATCCGCCAACTCGAGGTTCCGTAAGTGAGGCCACTTGGTCAATTTTGACGAGCTGCTGGCATACGACGTTAGGTTAGGTAATATAATGGCGGAGATTAATACCTTGTCGTTGCGCAGGCAGGACCAAGCGACCAAAGAAGTTTCCCCGCGTGACGTCGCGACCTGTTGACCTCCGACTCCGAAGACTGCTAACGAGGACTGGGCTCGAGGTAACCGCAACCGTTGAACGAGGCTTTCGGCTACCATTGACACTTCGGATCCTTGGTCAACTAGAACTCTCACGGCGTGTCTACTGCCGTGGACGTCTTCGACTTCGACGCGAGCGGTGGCCAGAAGAATAGTCGAGCTTTGGTCTCGACAATCATACGTCAAGTGAGAATTGACGTTGCTTCCGGCCGCTGAATTATGGATTTTAAAGGCTTCGTGGAGAGTCGTGTGATGGCGTTCCTCACACACGAAGCACCCGTGTTTCGACTGACATTCACTGAGCTTGTGCTCGCCGAGGCAATTCACGCACCGGCCTGTCGATTCTACCACGCGTTTCCGATCTCGAGCGTTCTTCTTTCGGTATTGCTCGCAACGCATGAGGAAATGTTCCCCTTGGCACAACGAGCACTTGGTTTTTAGCACGCGTTTCTCGGCGTGATTCGCTCGGGCGGAACGAGAGCCTTGTTGGTATCTCTTCTCGAGCGAGGGAGATTTTTGCGGATTCTCTTCAGCTGGTGTCAGGGCGTCCAGTGTCTGAAGTCTTCGCTCTAAGAAGGCCCACAAGGTATCGTACGACGGAGGGTCGTTGCTGGACGTGATCTCTTCTTCCCATTTCGCACGAGTGCGGTCATCGAGCTTCTCTACGGCACAATACACGAACCAGTCTTCGGAACTCCGGATTGGACGGCCGAGACTCTCAAGCGAACTGACTGTGGTCGCTAAACAGCCGATGAGTTTTCGGAGTTCGGTATTTGTTCCGCGTTGAGGCTTCTTCGTCGCAGCGAACTTGGCAAGACATGAGCGGACTAGCACTCTTTTCTTTTCGAAGTGATCGGTCAGTGTTTTCCAGGCACGGGAATAATTATTGCTCGTGGTCGGCAAATCTTTGATAAGAGCCGACGCGCTTTCCGTTAGGCTCACCTTGAGATAATTCAATCTCTCGACGTCAGACAATCGCTCATCCCTTACGATAATCGATTGGAATAAATCCTTGAATGAGGGCCAGTCTTCGTATCGACCTGAGAAAGGAGGAATTTGCATTCGAGGCAAAGTATTGTGGCGATGCGCCGATTCTTCTGTGCCCGACGGTGGGGCAATCGGCGCTCTCGTTCTTCCTCCAAGTCTGTGACTGTGCTCCTTGAGAGTTGCTCTTTGCCTTAGATACTCTTCTTCTACTTGTTCTGCGACTTTATCCCGCTCGTAATTATTGATTTTTAACGACTCCTTGTGTCGGAATGTGAGGAGGTCGTGTTTTGCTTCAAATTCCTGCCAGAGTTTATCCAGCATTTCGATCCTCGTCTCTACTACGGCCTCAGTTATATTTGCTTGACCCATTTTGTTCATATTTACAACAACTCTGCTTATTTTCTTCCCCAGCTCGAATTGCTTTGCGACGAGTTCTTCGCCCGAAAACTCCATCTTGAAGGAGGAAGACCACAGAGGTTTACGAAACAGCGATCGAACAATGGCTTCCACGTGGTCGACGCGGAATTACCGGCACGTTTCACGAGGATCCGGCTCGAAGGACCAGAAATGTTCGCAATCGGAACAACAACTCGTGACGGAAGATATACGCGGATTATGAAGCGCACAAGGAATTGAAAGGGGGCTTTATTTAAACTCACTTGCACCATTCACTTGTTACTTTATTTCTCTAAATTAGAGATTCGTCACGAACTAATTAACAATGTTACAACTGTAATGAATTACAATAAAGAAAGAAAGAAAAAGTATAAGGTTCACGGATTCAATCGCGGTTACTTTAGCGCACAGTTAAATCAAACTTTCCCGGTAACGGATTTCTTGGAATCGAAAAGGGAATTCCGAGAAGAGCGGTGTTTTGCCACGTGAGGCAGAGCGAAACGAAACGAGAGCGAGAAACACCTGCTCGCTCCTTTTATTGGTGGGCCAATCACCGCTCGGGAGACTTCCTGTCGATTTGCTAGATCTTTCGCGAACGATCTAGACGCGGTGTCAACCAATAATTAGAGCGGCTGACCGGATGTATTTTAATGACGCGCTACAATTGGTCGCCGAAAGTGACGCTGGCAAACATTGCTCGATGAGTTGTGCGCCGCTGTTCGCGTTAGTCGATTCTTAGCGCGCGTGTCTTGAACAGTTATCGTTATGCGTAAATGCGTTATGCGTTATGCGATATGCGCTGTGCGTTATACGTTTGCCTTATGCGTTATGAGTTATGCTTTATGCGTTATGCGTTATGCGTTATGCCTTATGCGTTATGCGTTATGTGTTATGTATTATGCGTTATGCGTTATGCGTTATGCGTTATGCGTTATGTGTTATGCGTTATACGTTATGCGTTATGCGTTATGCGTTATGCGTTATGCGTTATGCGTTATGCGTTAAGCGTTATGCGTTATGCGTTATACGTTATGCGTTATGCGTTATGCGTTATGCGTTATGCGTTATGCGTTATGCGTTATGCGTTGTTCGTTATGCGTTATGCGTTATGCCATATGCCTTATGGGTTTGCGTTTTGCGTTATGCGTTATGTGTTTTGCATAATGCGTTATACGTTATGTATTATGCGTTATGCGTTATGTGTTATGCGTTATGCGTTATGCGATATGCGTTGTGCGTTACGCGTTATGCGTTATGCGTTATGTGTTATGCGTTATACGTTATGCGTTATGCGTTATGCGTTATGCGTAATACGTTATGCGTTATGCGTTATGGGTTATGCGTTAACGTTATGCGTTATGCGTTATACGATTGCCTTATGCGTTATGCGTTATGCGTTATGCGTTATGCATAATGCGTTATGCGTAATGCGTTATGCGTTATGCGTTATGCGTTATGCGTTATGCGTTGTGCTTTATGCGTTATGCGTTATGCGTTGTGCGTTATGCGCCATACGTTATGCGTAATGAGTTATAAGTTATGCGTTATGCGTTATGCCTTATACGTTATGCGTTATGCGTTATGCCTTATGCGTAATTGCGTTATGCGTTATGCGTTATGCTTTATGCGTTATGCGTTATGCGTTATGCGTTATGAGTAATGCGTTATGCGTTATGCGTTATGCGTTATGCTTTATGCGTTATGCGTTATGCGTTATGCGTTATGCGTTATGCGTTATGCGTTAAGCGTTATGTGTTATGCGTTATGTGCCATGCGTTATGCTTTATGCGTTATGCGTTAAGCGTTATGCGTTAAGCGTTATGCGTTATGCGTTATGCGTTATGCGATATGCGTTGTGCGCTATACGTTTGCCTTATGCGTTATGGGTTATGCGTTATCGTTATGCGTAAATGCGTTATGCGTTATGCGATATGCGTTGTGCGTTATACGTTTGCCTTATGCGTTATGCGTTATGCTTTATGCGTTATGCGTTATGCCTTATGCGTTATGCGTTATGTGTTATGTATTATGCGTTGTGCGTTATGCGTAATGCGTTATGCGTTATGCGTTATGCTTTATGCGTTATGCGTTATACGTTATGTGTTATGTATTATGCGTTATGCGATATGCGTTGTGCGTTACGCGTTATGCGTTATGCGTTATGCGTTATGCGTTATGCTTTATGCGTTATGCGTTATGCGTTATGCGTTATGCGTAATGCGTTATGCGTTATGCGTTATGCGTTATGCGTTATGCGTTATGCGTTATGCGTTATGCGATATGCGTTATGCGTTATGCGTTATGCGTTATGCATTATGCGTTATGCGTTATGCGTTATGCGTTATGCTTTATGCGTTATGTGTTATGCGTTATGCGTTGTGCGTTATGCGTTGTGCGTTATGCATTATGCGTTATGCCTTATGCCTTATGGGTTTGCGTTATGCGTTATGCCTTATGCGTTATGCGTTATGCGTTATGCGTTATGCCTTATGCGATATGCGTTGTGCGTTATACGTTTACCTTATGCGTTATGCGTTATGCTTTATGCGTTATGCGTTATGCGTTATGCCTTACGCGTTATGCGTTATGTGTTATGTATTATGCGTTATGCGTTGTTCGTTATGCGTTATGCGTTATGCGTTATGCGTTATGCGATATGCGTTGTGCGTTATACGTTTGCCTTATACGTTATGCGTTATGCTTTATGCGTTATGCGTTATGCGTTATGCGTTATGCGTTATGCGTTATGCGTTATGCGTTATGTATTATGCATTATGCGTTATGAGTTGTTCATTATGCGCTATGCGTTGTGCGTTATACGTTTGCGTTATGCGTTATGCGTTATGCGTTATGCGTTATGCGTTATGCATTATGCGTTATGCGTTATGCGTTTTGCGTTATGCTTTATGCGTTATGTGTTATGCGTTATGCGTTGTGCGTTATGCGTTATGCGTTGTGCGTTATGCGTTGTGCGTTATGCATTTTGCGTTATGCGCCATGCGTTATGAGTTATGCGTTATGCGCAATGCGTTATGCGTTATGCGTTATTCGTTATGCGTTATGCGTTATGCGTTATGCATTATGCGTTATGCGTTATGCGTTATGCGTTATGCTTTATGCGTTATGCGTTATGGGTTATGCGTTAACGTTATGCGTTATGCGTTATGCGTTATGCGATATGCGTTGTGCGCTATACGTTTGCCTTATGCGTTATGGGTTATGCGTTATCGTTATGCGTAAATGCGTTATGCGTTATGCGATATGCGCTGTGCGTTATACGTTTGCCTTATGCGTTATGCGTTATGCTTTATGCGTTATGCGTTATGCGATATGCCTTATGCGTTATGCGTTATGTGTTATGTATTATGTGTTATGCGTTATGCGTTATGCGTTATGTGTTATGCGTTATACGTTATGCGTTATGCGTTATGCGTTATGCGTTATGCGTTATGCGTTATGCGTTAAGCGTTATGCGTTATGCGTTATACGTTATGCGTTATGCGTTATGCGTTATGCGTTATGCGTTATGCGTTATGCGTTGTTCGTTATGCGTTATGCGTTATGCCATATGCCTTATGGGTTTGCGTTTTGCGTTATGCGTTATGTGTTTTGCATAATGCGTTATACGTTATGTATTATGCGTTATGCGTTATGTGTTATGCGTTATGCGTTATGCGATATGCGTTGTGCGTTACGCGTTATGCGTTATGCGTTATGTGTTATGCGTTATACGTTATGCGTTATGCGTTATGCGTTATGCGTAATACGTTATGCGTTATGCAATATGCGTTGTGCGTTATGCGTTATGCGTTATGCGTTATGCGTTATGCGTTATGCGTTATGCGTTATGCGTTATGCGTTATGTATTATGCATTATGCGTTATGTGTTGTTCGTTATGCGTTATGCTTTATGCGTTTGAGTTACGCGTTATGCATTATGCGTTATGCGTTATGCGTTATGTATTATGCATTATGCGTTATGAGTTGTTCGTTATGCGTTATGCGGTGTGCGTTACGCGTTATGCGTTGTGCGTTATGCGTTATGCATTATCCATTATGCGTTATGCGTTATGCGTTATGCGTTATGCGTTATGCGTTATGCGTTATGCGTTATGCGTTATGCGTTATGCGTTATGCGTTATGCGTTATGCGTTATGCGTTATGCGTTATGCGTTATGCGTTATGCGTTATGCGTTATGCGTTATGCGTTATGCGTTATGCGTTATGCGTTATGCGTTATGCGTTATGCGTTATGCGTTATGCGTTATGCGTTATGCGTTATGCGTTATGCGTTATGCGTTATGCGTTATGCGTTATGTATTATGCATTATGCGTTATGAGTTGTTCGTTATGCGTTATGCTTTATGCGTTTGAGTTACGCGTTATGCATTATGCGTTATGCGTTATGCGTTATGTATTATGCATTATGCGTTATGAGTTGTTCGTTATGCGTTATGCGGTGTGCGTTACGCGTTATGCGTTGTGCGTTATGCGTTATGCATTATCCATTATGCGTTATGCGTTATGCGTTATGCGTTATGCGTTATGCGTTATGCGTTATGCGTTATGCGTTATGCGTTATGCGTTATGCGTTATGCGTTATGCGTTATGCGTTATGCGTTATGCGTTATGCGTTATGCGTTATGCGTTATGCGTTATGCGTTATGCGTTATGCGTTATGCGTTATGCGTTATGCGTTATGCGTTATGCTTTCTGCGTTATGCGTTATGCGTTATGCGTTATGCGTTATGCGTTATGCGTTATGCGTTATGCGTTATGCGTTATGCGTTATGCGTTATGCGTTATGCGTTATGCGTTATGCGTTATGCGTTGTGCGTTATTGCGTTGTGCGTTATGCCATATGCGATATGCGTTTTGCGTTATGCGTGTTCCGACATGCGTTATGCGTTATGCGTTATGCTGTATGCGTTATGCGTTATGCGTTATGCGTTATGCGTTACGCGTTATGCGTTATGCGTTATGCGTTATGCGTTATGCGTTATGTATTATGCATTATGCGTTATGAGTTGTTCGTTATGCGTTATGTGGTGTGCGTTACGCGTTATCCGTTGTGCGTTATGCGTTATGCATTATCCATTATGCGTTATGCGTTATGCGTTATGCGTTATACGTTTGCGTTACGCGTTATGCGTTATGCGTTATGCGTTATGCGTTATGCGTTATGCGTTATGCTTTATGCGTTATGCGTTATGCGTTATGCGTTATGCGTTATGCGTTATGCGTTATGCGTTAAGCGTTATGCGTTATGCGTTATGTGCCATGCGTTATGCCTTATGCGTTATGCGATATGCGTCATGCATCAAGCCTTATGCGTTAAGGGTTATGCGTTAACGTTATGCGTTATGCGTTATGCTTTATGCGTTATGCGTTATACGTTATGCGTTATGCGTTAAGCGTTACACGTTATGCGTTATGCGTTATGCGTTATGCGTTATGTATTATGCATTATGCGTTATGAGTTGTTCGTTATGCGTTATGCGGTGTGCGTTACGCGTTATGCGGTGTGCGTTATGCGTTATGCGTTATGCATTATCCATTATGCGTTATGCGTTATGCGTTATGCGTTATACGTTTGCGTTACGCGTTATGCGTTATGCGTTATGCGTTGTGCGTTATACGTTTGCGTTACGCGTTAGGGTACGCGCAAAGTGGATCCGTTTTCGTCCGATGCGGCCGACGTCTGACGCATCTGTCCCTTTTTTCAAGTGTGCGGAAAAGAGACACAACATCTGACGTCGGCCGAATCGGACGAAAACGGATCCACTGTGCGCGTACCCTTATGCGTTATGCGTTATGCGTTATGCGTTGTGCGTTATGCGTTTGCCTTATGCGTTATGCGTTATGCGTTATGCGTTATGTGTTTTGCATAATGCGTTATGCGTTATGCGTTATGCGTTATGCGTTATGCGTTATGCGTTATGCGTTATGCGTTGTTCGTTATGCGTTATGCGTTATGCGTAATGCGTTATGCGTTATGCGTTATGCGTTATGCGTTATGCGTTATGCGTTATGCGTTATGCGTTATGCGTTATGCGTTATGCGTTATACGTTTGCGTTACGCGTTATGCGTTATGCGTTATGCGTTATGCGTTATACGTTTGCGGTACGCGTTATGCGTTATGCGTTATGCGTTATGCGTTATACGTTTGCGTTACGCGTTAGGGTACGCGCACAGTGGATCCGTTTTCGTCCGATGCGGCCGACGTCCGACGCATCTGTCCCTTTTTTCAAGTGTGCGGAAAAGAGACACAACATCTGTCGTCGGCCGAATCGGACGAAAACGGATCCACTGTGCGCGTACCCTTATGCGTTATGCGTTATGCGTTATGTGTTATGCGTTATGCGTTATGCGATATGCGTTGTGCGTTACGCGTTATGCGTTATGCGTTATGTGTTATGCGTTATGCGTTATGCGTTATGCGTTATGCGTTATGCGTAATACGTTATGCGTTATGCGTTATGCGTTATGCGTTAACGTTATGCGTTATGCGTTATACGTTTGCCTTATGCGTTATGCGTTATGCGTTATGCGTTATGCATAATGCGTTATGCGTAATGCGTTATGCGTTATGCGTTATGCGTTATGCGTTGTGCTTTATGCGTTATGCGTTATGCGTTGTGCGTTATGCGTTATGCGTTATGCGTTATGCGTTATGCGTTATGCGTTATGCGTTATGCGTGATGCGTTGTGCTTTATGCGTTATGCGTTATGCATTTTGCGTTATGCGCCATACGTTATGCGTAATGAGTTATAAGTTATGCGTTATGCGTTATGCCTTATACGTTATGCGTTATGCGTTATGCGTTATGCGTAATTGCGTTATGCGTTATGCGTTATGCTTTATGCGTTATGCGTTAAGCGTTATGCGTTAAGCGTTATGCGTTATGCGTTATGCGTTATGCGATATGCGTTGTGCGCTATACGTTTGCCTTATGCGTTATGGGTTATGCGTTATCGTTATGCGTAAATGCGTTATGCGTTATGCGATATGCGTTGTGCGTTATACGTTTGCCTTATGCGTTATGCGTTATGCTTTATGCGTTATGCGTTATGCCTTATGCGTTATGCGTTATGCTTTATGCGTTATGCGTTATACGTTATGTGTTATATATTATGCGTTATGCGATATGCGTTGTGCGTTACGCGTTATGCGTTATGCGTTATGCGTTATGCGTTATGCTTTATGCGTTATGCGTTATGCGTTATGCGTTATGCGTAATGCGTTATGCGTTATGCGTTATGCGTTATGCGTTATGCGTTATGCGTTATGCGTTATGCGATATGCGTTATGCGTTATGCGTTATGCGTTATGCATTATGCGTTATGCGTTATGCGTTATGCGTTATGCTTTATGCGTTATGTGTTATGCGTTATGCGTTGTGCGTTATGCGTTGTGCGTTATGCATTATGCGTTATGCCTTATGCCTTATGGGTTTGCGTTATGCGTTATGCCTTATGCGTTATGCGTTATGCGTTATGCGTTATGCCTTATGCGATATGCGTTGTGCGTTATACGTTTGCCTTATGCGTTATGCGTTATGCTTTATGCGTTATGCGTTATGCGTTATGCCTTACGCGTTATGCGTTATGTGTTATGTATTATGCGTTATGCGTTGTTCGTTATGCGTTATGCGTTATGCGTTATGCGTTATGCGATATGCGTTGTGCGTTATACGTTTGCCTTATACGTTATGCGTTATGCTTTATGCGTTATGCGTTATGCGTTATGCGTTATGCGTTATGCGTTATGCGTTATGCGTTATGCGTTATGCGTTATGCGTTATGCGTTATGCGTTATGTATTATGCATTATGCGTTATGAGTTGTTCATTATGCGTTATGCGTTGTGCGTTATATGTTTGCGTTATGCGTTATGCGTTATGCGTTATGCGTTATGATTTCTAAGTTATGCGTTATGCCTTATGCGTTATGCGATATGCGGCATGCATCAAGCCTTATGCGTTATGGGTTATGCGTTAACGTTATGCGTTGTGCGTTATGCGTTATGCGATATGCGTTGTGCGCTATACGTTTGCCTTATGCGTTATGGGTTATGCGTTATCGTTATGCGTAAATGCGTTATGCGTTATGCGATATGCGTTGTGCGTTATACGTTTGCCTTATGCGTTATGCGTTATGCGTTATGCGTTATACGTTATGCGTTATGCGTTATGCGTTATGCGTTATGCGTTATACGTCATGCGTTATGCGTTCTGCGTTATGCGTTATGCATTATACGTTATGCGTAATGCGTTATGCGTTATGCGTTATGCGTTATGCGTTATGCGTTATGCGTTATGCGTTATGCGTTATGCGTTATGCGTTATGCTTTATGCGTTATGCGTTAAGCGTTATGCGTTAAGCGTTATGCGTTGTGCGTTATGCATTGTGCGTTATGCCATATGCGTTATGCGTGATCCGACATGCGTTATGCGTTATGCGTTATACGTTATGCATTTCGCGTTATGCGCCATGCGTTATGCGTTATGAGTTATAAGTTATATGTTATGCGTTATGCGTTATGCATTATACGTTTTACGTTATGCGTTATGCGTTTTGGGTTACGCGTAATGCGTTATGCGTTATGCGTTATGCGTTATGCGATATGCGTTATGCGTTATGCGTTATGCGTTATGCATTATGCGTTATGCGTTATGCGTTATGCGTTATGCTTTATGCGTTATGTGTTATGCGTTATGCGTTGTGCGTTATGCGTTGTGCGTTATGCATTTTGCGTTATGCGCCATGCGTTATGAGTTATAAGTTATGCGTTATGCGTTATGCGTTATGCGATATGCGTTGTCCGTTATACGTTCGCCTTATGGGCTATGCGTTATGCGTTATGCGTAATGCGTTATGCGTTATGCGTTATGCGTTATGCGTTATGCGTTATGCGTTATGCGTTATGCTTTATGCGTTATTCGTTATGCGTTATGCGTTATGCGTTATGCGTTATGCGCAATGTGTTATGCGTTATGCGTTATTCGTTATGCGTTATGCGTTATGCGTTATGCATTATGCGTTATGCGTTATGCGTTTTGCGTTATGCTTTATGCGTTATGTGTTATGCGTTATGCGTTGTGCGTTATGCGTTATGCGTTGTGCGTTATGCGTTGTGCGTTATGCATTTTGCGTTATGCGCCATGCGTTATGAGTTATAAGTTATGCGTTATGCGTTATGCGTTATGCGTTATGCGCAATGCGTTATGCGTTATGCGTTATTCGTTATGCGTTATGCGTTATGCATTATGCGTTATGCGTTATGCGTTATGCGTTATGCTTTATGCGTTATGCTTTATGCGTTATGCGTTATGCGTTATGCGTTATGCGTTATGCGTTATGCGTTATGCGTTATGCGTTATGAGTTATAAGTTATGCGTTATGCCTTATGCGTTATGCGATATGCGTCATGCATGAAGCCTTATGCGTTATGGGTTATGCGTTAACGTTATGCGTTATGCGTTATGCGTTATGCGATATGCGTTGTGCGCTATACGTTTGCCTTATGCGTTATGGGTTATGCGTTATCGTTATGCGTAAATGCGTTATGCGTTATGCGATATGCGCTGTGCGTTATACGTTTGCCTTATGCGTTATGCGTTATGCTTTATGCGTTATGCGTTATGCGATATGCCTTATGCGTTATGCGTTATGTGTTATGTATTATGCGTTATGCGTTATGCGTTATGCGTTATGTGTTATGCGTTATACGTTATGCGTTATGCGTTATGCGTTATGCGTTATGCGTTATGCGTTAAGCGTTATGCGTTATGCGTTATACGTTATGCGTTATGCGTTATGCGTTATGCGTTATGCGTTATGCGTTATGCGTTGTTCGTTATGCGTTATGCGTTATGCCATATGCCTTATGGGTTTGCGTTTTGCGTTATGCGTTATGTGTTTTGCATAATGCGTTATACGTTATGTATTATGCGTTATGCGTTATGTGTTATGCGTTATGCGTTATGCGTTATGCGTTGTGCGTTACGCGTTATGCGTTATGCGTTATGTGTTATGCGTTATACGTTATGCGTTATGCGTTATGCGTTATGCGTAATACGTTATGCGTTATGCGTTATGGGTTATGCGTTAACGTTATGCGTTATGCGTTATACGTTTGCCTTATGCGTTATGCGTTATGCGTTATGCATAATGCGTTATGCGTAATGCGTTATGCGTTATGCGTTATGCGTTATGCGTTGTGCTTTATGCGTTATGCGTTATGCGTTATACGTTATGCGTTATGCGTTATGCGTTATGCGTTATGCGTTATGCGTTATGCGCGATGCGTTATGCTTTATGCGTTATGCGTTATGCATTTTGCTTATGCGCTATACGTTATGCGTAATGAGTTATAAGTTATGCGTTATGCGTTATGCCTTATACGTTATGCGTTATGCGTTATGCCTTATGCGTAATTGCGTTATGCGTTATGCGTTATGCTTTATGCGTTATGCGTTATGCGTTATGCGTTATGAGTAATGCGTTATGCGTTATGCGTTATGCGTTATGCTTTATGCGTTATGCGTTATGCGTTATGCGTTATGCGTTATGCGTTAAGCGTTATGTGTTATGCGTTATGTGCCATGCGTTATGCTTTATGCGTTATGCGTTAAGCGTTATGCGTTAAGCGTTATGCGTTATGCGTTATGCGTTATGCGATATGCGTTGTGCGCTATACGTTTGCCTTATGCGTTATGGGTTATGCGTTATCGTTATGCGTAAATGCGTTATGCGTTATGCGATATGCGTTGTGCGTTATACGTTTGCCTTATGCGTTATGCGTTATGCTTTATGCGTTATGCGTTATGCCTTATGCGTTATGCGTTATGTGTTATGTATTATGCGTTGTGCGTTATGCGTAATGCGTTATGCGTTATGCGTTATGCTTTATGCGTTATGCGTTATACGTTATGTGTTATGTATTATGCGTTATGCGATATGCGTTGTGCGTTACGCGTTATGCGTTATGCGTTATGCGTTATGCGTTATGCTTTATGCGTTATGCGTTATGCGTTATGCGTTATGCGTAATGCGTTATGCGTTATGCGTTATGCGTTATGCGTTATGCGTTATGCGTTATGCGTTATGCGATATGCGTTATGCGTTATGCGTTATGCGTTATGCATTATGCGTTATGCGTTATGCGTTATGCGTTATGCTTTATGCGTTATGTGTTATGCGTTATGCGTTGTGCGTTATGCGTTGTGCGTTATGCATTATGCGTTATGCCTTATGCCTTATGGGTTTGCGTTATGCGTTATGCCTTATGCGTTATGCGTTATGCGTTATGCGTTATGCGTTATGCGATATGCGTTGTGCGTTATACGTTTGCCTTATGCGTTATGCGTTATGCTTTATGCGTTATGCGTTATGCGTTATGCCTTACGCGTTATGCGTTATGTGTTATGTATTATGCGTTATGCGTTGTTCGTTATGCGTTATGCGTTATGCGTTATGCGTTATGCGATATGCGTTGTGCGTTATACGTTTGCCTTATACGTTATGCGTTATGCTTTATGCGTTATGCGTTATGCGTTATGCGTTATGCGTTATGCGTTATGCGTTATGCGTTATGCGTTACGCGTTATGTATTATGCATTATGCGTTATGAGTTGTTCATTATGCGTTATGCGTTGTGCGTTATACGTTTGCGTTATGCGTTATGCGTTATGCGTTAAGCGTTATGCGTTATGCGTTATGATTTATAAGTTATGCGTTATGCCTTATGCGTTATGCGATATGCGTCATGCATCAAGCCTTATGCGTTATGGGTTATGCGTTAACGTTATGCGTTGTGCGTTATGCGTTATGCGATATGCGTTGTGCGCTATACGTTTGCCTTATGCGTTATGGGTTATGCGTTATCGTTATGCGTAAATGCGTTATGCGTTATGCGATATGCGTTGTGCGTTATACGTTTGCCTTATGCGTTATGCGTTATGCGTTATACGTTATGCGTTATGCGTTATGCGTTATGCGTTATGCGTTATACGTCATGCGTTATGCGTTCTGCGTTATGCGTTATGCATTATACGTTATGCGTAATGCGTTATGCGTTATGCGTTATGCGTTATGCGTTATGCGTTATGCGTTATGCGTTGTGCGTTATGCATTGTGCGTTATGCCATATGCGTTATGCGTGATCCGACATGCGTTATGCGTTATGCGTTATACGTTATGCATTTTGCGTTATGCGCCATGCGTTATGCGTTATGAGTTATAAGTTATATGTTATGCGTTATGCGTTATGCATTATACGTTTTACGTTATGCGTTATGCGTTTTGGGTTACGCGTAATGCGTTATGCGTTATGCGTTATGCGTTATGCGATATGCGTTATGCGTTATGCGTTATGCGTTATGCATTATGCGTTATGCGTTATGCGTTATGCGTTATGCGTTGTTCGTTATGCGTTATGCGTTATGCCATATGCCTTATGGGTTTGCGTTTTGCGTTATGCGTTATGTGTTTTGCATAATGCGTTATACGTTATGTATTATGCGTTATGCGTTATGTGTTATGCGTTATGCGTTATGCGATATGCGTTGTGCGTTACGCGTTATGCGTTATGCGTTATGTGTTATGCGTTATGCGTTATGCGTAATGCGTTATGCGTTATGCGTAATACGTTATGCGTTATGCGTTATGGGTTATGCGTTAACGTTATGCGTTATGCGTTATACGTTTGCCTTATGCGTTATGCGTTATGCGTTATGCATTATGCATAATGCGTTATGCGTAATGCGTTATGCGTTATGCGTTATGCGTTATGCGTTATGCGTTATGCCTTATACGTTATGCGTTATGCGTTATGCGTTATGCGTAATTGCGTTATGCGTTGTGCGTTATGCTTTATGCGTTATGCGTTATGCGTTATGCGTTATGAGTAATGCGTTATGCGTTATGCGTTATGCGTTATGTGCCATGCGTTATGCTTTATGCGTTATGCGTTAAGCGTTATGCGTTAAGCGTTATGCGTTATGCGTTATGCGTTATGCGTTATGCGATATGCGTTGTGCGCTATACGTTTGCCTTATGCGTTATGGGTTATGCGTTATCGTTATGCGTAAATGCGTTATGCGTTATGCGATATGCGTTGTGCGTTATACGTTTGCCTTATGCGTTATGCGTTATGCTTTATGCGTTATGCGTTATGCCTTATGCGTTATGCGTTATGTGTTATGTATTATGCGTTGTGCGTTATGCGTAATGCGTTATGCGTTATGCGTTATGCTTTATGCGTTATGCGTTATACGTTATGTGTTATATATTATGCGTTATGCGATATGCGTTGTGCGTTACGCGTTATGCGTTATGCGTTATGCGTTATGCGTTATGCTTTATGCGTTATGCGTTATGCGTTATGCGTTATGCGTAATGCGTTATGCGTTATGCGTTATGCGTTATGCGTTATGCGTTATGCGTTATGCGTTATGCGATATGCGTTATGCGTTATGCGTTATGCGTTATGCATTATGCGTTATGCGTTATGCGTTATGCGTTATGCGTTATGCGTTATGCGTTATGCGATATGCGTTATGCGTTATGCGTTATGCGTTATGCATTATGCTTTATGCGTTATGTGTTATGCGTTATGCGTTGTGCGTTATGCGTTGTGCGTTATGCATTATGCGTTATGCCTTATGCCTTATGGGTTTGCGTTATGCGTTATGCCTTATGCGTTATGCGTTATGCGTTTTGCGTTATGCGTAATGCGTTATGCGTTATGCGTTATGCGTTATGCTTTATGCGTTATGTGTTATGCGTTATGCGTTGTGCGTTATGCGTAATGCGTTATGCGTTATGCGTTATGCGTTATGCTTTATGCGTTATGTGTTATGCGTTATGCGTTGTGCGTTATGCGTTGTGCGTTATGCATTATGCGTTATGCCTTATGCCTTATGGGTTTGCGTTATGCGTTATGCCTTATGCGTTATGCGTTATGCGTAATGCGTTATGCGTTATGCGTTATGCGTTATGCGTTATGCGTTATGCGTTATGCGTTATGCGATATGCGTTATGCGTTATGCGTTATGCCTTACGCGTTATGCTTTATGCGTTATGTGTTATGCGTTATGCGTTGTGCGTTATGCGTTGTGCGTTATGCATTATGCGTTATGCCTTATGCCTTATGGGTTTGCGTTATGCGTTATGCCTTATGCGTTATGCGTTATGCGTTGTGCGTTATGCGTAATGCGTTATGCGTTATGCGTTATGCGTTATGCTTTATGCGTTATGTGTTATGCGTTATGCGTTGTGCGTTATGCGTTGTGCGTTATGCATTATGCGTTATGCCTTATGCCTTATGGGTTTGCGTTATGCGTTATGCCTTATGCGTTATGCGTTATGCGTTATGCGTTATGCCTTATGCGATATTCGTTGTGCGTTATACGTTTGCCTTATGCGTTATGCGTTATGCTTTATGCGTTATGCGTTATGCGTTATGCCTTACGCGTTATGCGTTATGTGTTATGTATTATGCGTTATGCGTTGTTCGTTATGCGTTATGCGTTATGCGTTATGCGTTATGCGATATGCGTTGTGCGTTATACGTTTGCCTTATACGTTATGCGTTATGCTTTATGCGTTATGCGTTATGCGTTATGCGTTATGCGTTATGCGTTATGCGTTATGCGTTATGCGTTATGTATTATGCATTATGCGTTATGAGTTGTTCATTATGCGTTATGCGTTGTGCGTTATATGTTTGCGTTATGCGTTATGCGTTATGCGTTATGCGTTATGATTTATAAGTTATGCGTTATGCCTTATGCGTTATGCGATATGCGTCATGCATCAAGCCTTATGCGTTATGGGTTATGCGTTAACGTTATGCGTTGTGCGTTATGCGTTATGCGATATGCGTTGTGCGCTATACGTTTGCCTTATGCGTTATGGGTTATGCGTTATCGTTATGCGTAAATGCGTTATGCGTTATGCGATATGCGTTGTGCGTTATACGTTTGCCTTATGCGTTATGCGTTATGCGTTATGCGTTATGCGTTATGCGTTATGCGTTATGCGTTATGCGTTATGCGTTATACGTCATGCGTTATGCGTTCTGCGTTATGCGTTATGCATTATACGTTATGCGTAATGCGTTATGCGTTATGCGTTATGCGTTATGCGTTATGCGTTATGCGTTATGCGTTATGCGTTATGCGTTATGCGTTATGCGTTATGCGTTATGCGTTATGCGTTATGCGTTATGCTTTATGCGTTATGCGTTATGCGTTATGCGTTATGCGTTATGCGTTGTGCGTTATGCATTGTGCGTTATGCCATATGCGTTATGCGTGATCCGACATGCGTTATGCGTTATGCGTTATACGTTATGCATTTTGCGTTATGCGCCATGCGTTATGCGTTATGAGTTATAAGTTATATGTTATGCGTTATGCGTTATGCATTATACGTTTTACGTTATGCGTTATGCGTTTTGGGTTACGCGTAATGCGTTATGCGTTATGCGTTATGCGTTATGCGATATGCGTTATGCGTTATGCGTTATGCGTTATGCATTATGCGTTATGCGTTATGCGTTATGCGTTATGCTTTATGCGTTATGTGTTATGCGTTATGCGTTGTGCGTTATGCGTTGTGCGTTATGCATTTTGCGTTATGCGCCATGCGTTATGAGTTATAAGTTATGCGTTATGCGTTATGCGTTATGCGATATGCGTTGTCCGTTATACGTTCGCCTTATGGGCTATGCGTTATGCGTTATGCGTAATGCGTTATGCGTTATGCGTTATGCGTTATGCGTTATGCGTTATGCGTTATGCTTTATGCGTTATTCGTTATGCGTTATGCGTTATGCGTTATGCGTTATGCGCAATGCGTTATGCGTTATGCGTTATTCGTTATGCGTTATGCGTTATGCGTTATGCGTTATGCATTATGCGTTATGCGTTATGCGTTTTGCGTTATGCTTTATGCGTTATGTGTTATGCGTTATGCGTTGTGCGTTATGCGTTATGCGTTGTGCGTTATGCGTTGTGCGTTATGCATTTTGCGTTATGCGCCATGCGTTATGAGTTATAAGTTATGCGTTATGCGTTATGCGTTATGCGTTATGCGTTATGCGCAATGCGTTATGCGTTATGCGTTATTCGTTATGCGTTATGCGTTATGCGTTATGCATTATGCGTTATGCGTTATGCGTTATGCGTTATGCTTTATGCGTTATGCGTTATGGGTTATGCGTTAACGTTATGCGTTATGCGTTATGCGTTATGCGATATGCGTTGTGCGCTATACGTTTGCCTTATGCGTTATGGGTTATGCGTTATCGTTATGCGTAAATGCGTTATGCGTTATGCGATATGCGCTGTGCGTTATACGTTTGCCTTATGCGTTATGCGTTATGCTTTATGCGTTATGCGTTATGCGTTATGCCTTATGCGTTATGCGTTATGTGTTATGTATTATGCGTTATGCGTTATGCGTTATGCGTTATGCGTTATGTGTTATGCGTTATACGTTATGCGTTATGCGTTATGCGTTATGCGTTATGCGTTATGCGTTATGCGTTAAGCGTTATGCGTTATGCGTTATACGTTATGCGTTATGCGTTATGCGTTATGCGTTATGCGTTATGCGTTATGCGTTATGCGTTGTTCGTTATGCGTTATGCGTTATGCCATATGCCTTATGGGTTTGCGTTTTGCGTTATGCGTTATGTGTTTTGCATAATGCGTTATACGTTATGTATTATGCGTTATGCGTTATGTGTTATGCGTTATGCGTTATGCGATATGCGTTGTGCGTTACGCGTTATGCGTTATGCGTTATGTGTTATGCGTTATACGTTATGCGTTATGCGTTATGCGTTATGCGTAATACGTTATGCGTTATGCGTTATGGGTTATGCGTTAACGTTATGCGTTATGCGTTATACGATTGCCTTATGCGTTATGCGTTATGCGTTATGCGTTATGCATAATGCGTTATGCGTAATGCGTTATGCGTTATGCGTTATGCGTTATGCGTTATGCGTTGTGCTTTATGCGTTATGCGTTATGCGTTGTGCGTTATGCGCCATACGTTATGCGTAATGAGTTATAAGTTATGCGTTATGCGTTATGCCTTATACGTTATGCGTTATGCGTTATGCCTTATGCGTAATTGCGTTATGCGTTATGCGTTATGCTTTATGCGTTATGCGTTATGCGTTATGCGTTATGAGTAATGCGTTATGCGTTATGCGTTATGCGTTATGCTTTATGCGTTATGCGTTATGCGTTATGCGTTATGCGTTATGCGTTATGCGTTAAGCGTTATGTGTTATGCGTTATGTGCCATGCGTTATGCTTTATGCGTTATGCGTTAAGCGTTATGCGTTAAGCGTTATGCGTTATGCGTTATGCGTTATGCGATATGCGTTGTGCGCTATACGTTTGCCTTATGCGTTATGGGTTATGCGTTATCGTTATGCGTAAATGCGTTATGCGTTATGCGATATGCGTTGTGCGTTATACGTTTGCCTTATGCGTTATGCGTTATGCTTTATGCGTTATGCGTTATGCCTTATGCGTTATGCGTTATGTGTTATGTATTATGCGTTGTGCGTTATGCGTAATGCGTTATGCGTTATGCGTTATGCTTTATGCGTTATGCGTTATACGTTATGTGTTATGTATTATGCGTTATGCGATATGCGTTGTGCGTTACGCGTTATGCGTTATGCGTTATGCGTTATGCGTTATGCTTTATGCGTTATGCGTTATGCGTTATGCGTTATGCGTAATGCGTTATGCGTTATGCGTTATGCGTTATGCGTTATGCGTTATGCGTTATGCGTTATGCGATATGCGTTATGCGTTATGCGTTATGCGTTATGCATTATGCGTTATGCGTTATGCGTTATGCGTTATGCTTTATGCGTTATGTGTTATGCGTTATGCGTTGTGCGTTATGCGTTGTGCGTTATGCATTATGCGTTATGCCTTATGCCTTATGGGTTTGCGTTATGCGTTATGCCTTATGCGTTATGCGTTATGCGTTATGCGTTATGCCTTATGCGATATGCGTTGTGCGTTATACGTTTGCCTTATGCGTTATGCGTTATGCTTTATGCGTTATGCGTTATGCGTTATGCCTTACGCGTTATGCGTTATGTGTTATGTATTATGCGTTATGCGTTGTTCGTTATGCGTTATGCGTTATGCGTTATGCGTTATGCGATATGCGTTGTGCGTTATACGTTTGCCTTATACGTTATGCGTTATGCTTTATGCGTTATGCGTTATGCGTTATGCGTTATGCGTTATGTGTTATGCGTTATGCGTTATGTATTATGCATTATGCGTTATGAGTTGTTCATTATGCGTTATGCGTTGTGCGTTATACGTTTGCGTTATGCGTTATGCGTTATGCGTTATGCGTTATGCGTTGTGCGTTATGCATTTTGCGTTATGCGCCATGCGTTATGAGTTATAAGTTATGCGTTATGCGTTATGCGTTATGCGTTATGCGTTATGCGCAATGCGTTATGCGTTATGCGTTATTCGTTATGCGTTATGCGTTATGCGTTATGCATTATGCGTTATGCGTTATGCGTTATGCGTTATGCTTTATGCGTTATGCGTTATGGGTTATGCGTTAACGTTATGCGTTATGCGTTATGCGTTATGCGTTATGCGTTATGCGTTATGCTTTATGCGTTATGCGTTATGGGTTATGCGTTAACGTTATGCGTTATGCGTTATGCGTTATGCGATATGCGTTGTGCGCTATACGTTTGCCTTATGCGTTATGGGTTATGCGTTATCGTTATGCGTAAATGCGTTATGCGTTATGCGATATGCGCTGTGCGTTATACGTTTGCCTTATGCGTTATGCGTTATGCTTTATGCGTTATGCGTTATGCGATATGCCTTATGCGTTATGCGTTATGTGTTATGTATTATGCGTTATGCGTTATGCGTTATGCGTTATGTGTTATGCGTTATACGTTATGCGTTATGCGTTATGCGTTATGCGTTATGCGTTATGCGTTATGCGTTAAGCGTTATGCGTTATGCGTTATACGTTATGCGTTATGCGTTATGCGTTATGCGTTATGCGTTATGCGTTATGCGTTGTTCGTTATGCGTTATGCGTTATGCCATATGCCTTATGGGTTTGCGTTTTGCGTTATGCGTTATGTGTTTTGCATAATGCGTTATACGTTATGTATTATGCGTTATGCGTTATGTGTTATGCGTTATGCGTTATGCGATATGCGTTGTGCGTTACGCGTTATGCGTTATGCGTTATGTGTTATGCGTTATACGTTATGCGTTATGCGTTATGCGTTATGCGTAATACGTTATGCGTTATGCGTTATGGGTTATGCGTTAACGTTATGCGTTATGCGTTATACGTTTGCCTTATGCGTTATGCGTTATGCGTTATGCATAATGCGTTATGCGTTATGCGTTATGCGTTATGCGTTATGCGTTATGCGCGATGCGTTATGCTTTATGCGTTATGCGTTATGCATTTTGCGTTATGCGCCATACGTTATGCGTAATGAGTTATAAGTTATGCGTTATGCGTTATGCCTTATACGTTATGCGTTATGCGTTATGCCTTATGCGTAATTGCGTTATGCGTTATGCGTTATGCTTTATGCGTTATGCGTTATGCGTTATGCGTTATGAGTAATGCGTTATGCGTTATGCGTTATGCGTTATGCTTTATGCGTTATGCGTTATGCGTTATGCGTTATGCGTTATGCGTTAAGCGTTATGTGTTATGCGTTATGTGCCATGCGTTATGCTTTATGCGTTATGCGTTAAGCGTTATGCGTTAAGCGTTATGCGTTATGCGTTATGCGTTATGCGATATGCGTTGTGCGCTATACGTTTGCCTTATGCGTTATGGGTTATGCGTTATCGTTATGCGTAAATGCGTTATGCGTTATGCGATATGCGTTGTGCGTTATACGTTTGCCTTATGCGTTATGCGTTATGCTTTATGCGTTATGCGTTATGCCTTATGCGTTATGCGTTATGTGTTATGTATTATGCGTTGTGCGTTATGCGTAATGCGTTATGCGTTATGCGTTATGCTTTATGCGTTATGCGTTATACGTTATGTGTTATGTATTATGCGTTATGCGATATGCGTTGTGCGTTACGCGTTATGCGTTATGCGTTATGCGTTATGCGTTATGCTTTATGCGTTATGCGTTATGCGTTATGCGTTATGCGTAATGCGTTATGCGTTATGCGTTATGCGTTATGCGTTATGCGTTATGCGATATGCGTTATGCGTTATGCGTTATGCGTTATGCATTATGCGTTATGCGTTATGCGTTATGCGTTATGCTTTATGCGTTATGTGTTATGCGTTATGCGTTGTGCGTTATGCGTTGTGCGTTATGCATTATGCGTTATGCCTTATGCCTTATGGGTTTGCGTTATGCGTTATGCCTTATGCGTTATGCGTTATGCGTTATGCGTTATGCCTTATGCGATATGCGTTGTGCGTTATACGTTTGCCTTATGCGTTATGCGTTATGCTTTATGCGTTATGCGTTATGCGTTATGCCTTACGCGTTATGCGTTATGTGTTATGCGTTATGCGTTATGCATTATGCGTTATGCGTTATGCGTTATGCGTTATGATTTATAAGTTATGCGTTATGCCTTATGCGTTATGCGATATGCGTCATGCATCAAGCCTTATGCGTTATGGGTTATGCGTTAACGTTATGCGTTGTGCGTTATGCGTTATGCGATATGCGTTGTGCGCTATACGTTTGCCTTATGCGTTATGGGTTATGCGTTATCGTTATGCGTAAATGCGTTATGCGTTATGCGATATGCGTTGTGCGTTATACGTTTGCCTTATGCGTTATGCGTTATGCGTTATACGTTATGCATTATACGTTATGCGTAATGCGTTATGCGTTATGCGTTATGCGTTATGCGTTATGCGTTATGCGTTATGCGTTATGCGTTATGCGTTATGCGTTATGCGTTATGCGTTATGCGTTATGCGTTATGCGTTATGCTTTATGCGTTATGCGTTAAGCGTTATGCGTTAAGCGTTATGCGTTGTGCGTTATGCATTGTGCGTTATGCCATATGCGTTATGCGTGATCCGACATGCGTTATGCGTTATGCGTTATACGTTATGCATTTTGCGTTATGCGCCATGCGTTATGCGTTATGAGTTATAAGTTATATGTTATGCGTTATGCGTTATGCATTATACGTTTTACGTTATGCGTTATGCGTTTTGGGTTACGCGTAATGCGTTATGCGTTATGCGTTATGCGTTATGCGATATGCGTTATGCGTTATGCGTTATGCGTTATGCGTTATGCGTTATGCGTTATGCGTTATGCGTTATGCTTTATGCGTTATGTGTTATGCGTTATGCGTTGTGCGTTATGCGTTGTGCGTTATGCATTTTGCGTTATGCGCCATGCGTTATGAGTTATAAGTTATGCGTTATGCGTTATGCGTTATGCGATATGCGTTGTCCGTTATACGTTCGCCTTATGGGCTATGCGTTATGCGTTATGCGTAATGCGTTATGCGTTATGCGTTATGCGTTATGCGTTATGCGTTATGCGTTATGCGTTATGCTTTATGCGTTATTCGTTATGCGTTATGCGTTATGCGTTATGCGTTATGCGCAATGCGTTATGCGTTATGCGTTATTCGTTATGCGTTATGCGTTATGCGTTATGCATTATGCGTTATGCGTTATGCGTTTTGCGTTATGCTTTATGCGTTATGTGTTATGCGTTATGCGTTATGCGTTATGCGTTATGCGTTGTGCGTTATGCGTTGTGCGTTATGCATTTTGCGTTATGCGCCATGCGTTATGAGTTATAAGTTATGCGTTATGCGTTATGCGTTATGCGTTATGCGTTATGCGCAATGCGTTATGCGTTATGCGTTATTCGTTATGCGTTATGCGTTATGCGTTATGCATTATGCGTTATGCGTTATGCGTTATGCGTTATGCTTTATGCGTTATGCTTTATGCGTTATGCGTTATGCGTTATGCGTTATGCGTTATGCGTTATGAGTTATAAGTTATGCGTTATGCCTTATGCGTTATGCGATATGCGTCATGCATGAAGCCTTATGCGTTATGGGTTATGCGTTAACGTTATGCGTTATGCGTTATGCGTTATGCGATATGCGTTGTGCGCTATACGTTTGCCTTATGCGTTATGGGTTATGCGTTATGCGTTATGCGTTATGCGTTATGCTTTATGCGTTATGTGTTATGCGTTATGCGTTGTGCGTTATGCGTTGTGCGTTATGCATTATGCGTTATGCCTTATGCCTTATGGGTTTGCGTTATGCGTTATGCCTTATGCGTTATGCGTTATGCGTTATGCGTTATGCCTTATGCGATATGCGTTGTGCGTTATACGTTTGCCTTATGCGTTATGCGTTATGCTTTATGCGTTATGCGTTATGCGTTATGCCTTACGCGTTATGCGTTATGTGTTATGTATTATGCGTTATGCGTTGTTCGTTATGCGTTATGCGTTATGCGTTATGCGTTATGCGATATGCGTTGTGCGTTATACGTTTGCCTTATACGTTATGCGTTATGCTTTATGCGTTATGCGTTATGCGTTATGCGTTATGCGTTATGCGTTATGCGTTATGCGTTATGCGTTATGCGTTATGCGTTATGCGTTATGCGTTATGCGTTATGTATTATGCATTATGCGTTATGAGTTGTTCATTATGCGTTATGCGTTGTGCGTTATACGTTTGCGTTATGCGTTATGCGTTATGCGTTAAGCGTTATGCGTTATGCGTTATGATTTATAAGTTATGCGTTATGCCTTATGCGTTATGCGATATGCGTCATGCATCAAGCCTTATGCGTTATGGGTTATGCGTTAACGTTATGCGTTGTGCGTTATGCGTTATGCGATATGCGTTGTGCGCTATACGTTTGCCTTATGCGTTATGGGTTATGCGTTATCGTTATGCGTAAATGCGTTATGCGTTATGCGATATGCGTTGTGCGTTATACGTTTGCCTTATGCGTTATGCGTTATGCGTTATACGTTATGCATTATACGTTATGCGTAATGCGTTATGCGTTATGCGTTATGCGTTATGCGTTATGCGTTATGCGTTATGCGTTATGCGTTATGCGTTATGCGTTATGCGTTATGCGTTATGCGTTATGCGTTATGCGTTATGCGTTATGCTTTATGCGTTATGCGTTAAGCGTTATGCGTTAAGCGTTATGCGTTGTGCGTTATGCATTGTGCGTTATGCCATATGCGTTATGCGTGATCCGACATGCGTTATGCGTTATGCGTTATACGTTATGCATTTTGCGTTATGCGCCATGCGTTATGCGTTATGAGTTATAAGTTATATGTTATGCGTTATGCGTTATGCATTATACGTTTTACGTTATGCGTTATGCGTTTTGGGTTACGCGTAATGCGTTATGCGTTATGCGTTATGCGTTATGCGATATGCGTTATGCGTTATGCGTTATGCGTTATGCATTATGCGTTATGCGTTATGCGTTATGCGTTATGCTTTATGCGTTATGTGTTATGCGTTATGCGTTGTGCGTTATGCGTTGTGCGTTATGCATTTTGCGTTATGCGCCATGCGTTATGAGTTATAAGTTATGCGTTATGCGTTATGCGTTATGCGATATGCGTTGTGCGTTATACGTTCGCCTTATGGGCTATGCGTTATGCGTTATGCGTAATGCGTTATGCGTTATGCGTTATGCGTTATGCGTTATGCGTTATGCGTTATGCGTTATGCTTTATGCGTTATTCGTTATGCGTTATGCGTTATGCGTTATGCGTTATGCGCAATGCGTTATGCGTTATGCGTTATTCGTTATGCGTTATGCGTTATGCGTTATGCATTATGCGTTATGCGTTATGCGTTTTGCGTTATGCTTTATGCGTTATGTGTTATGCGTTATGCGTTGTGCGTTATGCGTTATGCGTTGTGCGTTATGCGTTGTGCGTTATGCATTTTGCGTTATGCGCCATGCGTTATGAGTTATAAGTTATGCGTTATGCGTTATGCGTTATGCGTTATGCGTTATGCGCAATGCGTTATGCGTTATGCGTTATTCGTTATGCGTTATGCGTTATGCGTTATGCATTATGCGTTATGCGTTATGCGTTATGCGTTATGCTTTATGCGTTATGCTTTATGCGTTATGCGTTATGCGTTATGCGTTATGCGTTATGCGTTATGAGTTATAAGTTATGCGTTATGCCTTATGCGTTATGCGATATGCGTCATGCATGAAGCCTTATGCGTTATGGGTTATGCGTTAACGTTATGCGTTATGCGTTATGCGTTATGCGATATGCGTTTGCGCTATACGTTTGCCTTATGCGTTATGGGTTATGCGTTATCGTTATGCGTAAATGCGTTATGCGTTATGCGATATGCGCTGTGCGTTATACGTTTGCCTTATGCGTTATGCGTTATGCTTTATGCGTTATGCGTTATGCGATATGCCTTATGCGTTATGCGTTATGTGTTATGTATTATGCGTTATGCGTTATGCGTTATGCGTTATGTGTTATGCGTTATACGTTATGCGTTATGCGTTATGCGTTATGCGTTATGCGTTATGCGTTAAGCGTTATGCGTTATGCGTTATGCGTTATACGTTATGCGTTATGCGTTATGCGTTATGCGTTATGCGTTATGCGTTATGCGTTGTTCGTTATGCGTTATGCGTTATGCCATATGCCTTATGGGTTTGCGTTTTGCGTTATGCGTTATGTGTTTTGCATAATGCGTTATACGTTATGTATTATGCGTTATGCGTTATGTGTTATGCGTTATGCGTTATGCGATATGCGTTGTGCGTTACGCGTTATGCGTTATGCGTTATGTGTTATGCGTTATACGTTATGCGTTATGCGTTATGCGTTATGCGTAATACGTTATGCGTTATGCGTTATGGGTTATGCGTTAACGTTATGCGTTATGCGTTATACGTTTGCCTTATGCGTTATGCGTTATGCGTTATGCATAATGCGTTATGCGTAATGCGTTATGCGTTATGCGTTATGCGTTATGCGTTGTGCTTTATGCGTTATGCGTTATGCGTTGTGCGTTATGCGTTATGCGTTATGCGTTATGCGTTATGCGTTATGCGTTGTGCGCGATGCGTTATGCTTTATGCGTTATGCGTTATGCATTTTGCGTTATGCGCCATACGTTATGCGTAATGAGTTATAAGTTATGCGTTATGCGTTATGCCTTATACGTTATGCGTTATGCGTTATGCCTTATGCGTAATTGCGTTATGCGTTATGCGTTATGCTTTATGCGTTATGCGTTATGCGTTATGCGTTATGAGTAATGCGTTATGCGTTATGCGTTATGCGTTATGCTTTATGCGTTATGCGTTATGCGTTATGCGTTATGCGTTAAGCGTTATGTGTTATGCGTTATGTGCCATGCGTTATGCTTTATGCGTTATGCGTTAAGCGTTATGCGTTAAGCGTTATGCGTTATGCGTTATGCGTTATGCGATATGCGTTGTGCGCTATACGTTTGCCTTATGCGTTATGGGTTATGCGTTATCGTTATGCGTAAATGCGTTATGCGTTATGCGATATGCGTTGTGCGTTATACGTTTGCCTTATGCGTTATGCGTTATGCTTTATGCGTTATGCGTTATGCCTTATGCGTTATGCGTTATGTGTTATGTATTATGCGTTGTGCGTTATGCGTAATGCGTTATGCGTTATGCGTTATGCTTTATGCGTTATGCGTTATACGTTATGTGTTATGTATTATGCGTTATGCGATATGCGTTGTGCGTTACGCGTTATGCGTTATGCGTTATGCGTTATGCGTTATGCTTTATGCGTTATGCGTTATGCGTTATGCGTTATGCGTAATGCGTTATGCGTTATGCGTTATGCGTTATGCGTTATGCGTTATGCGTTATGCGTTATGCGATATGCGTTATGCGTTATGCGTTATGCGTTATGCGTTATGCGTTATGCGTTATGCGTTATGCGTTATGCTTTATGCGTTATGTGTTATGCGTTATGCGTTGTGCGTTATGCGTTGTGCGTTATGCATTATGCGTTATGCCTTATGCCTTATGGGTTTGCGTTATGCGTTATGCCTTATGCGTTATGCGTTATGCGTTATGCGTTATGCCTTATGCGATATGCGTTGTGCGTTATACGTTTGCCTTATGCGTTATGCGTTATGCTTTATGCGTTATGCGTTATGCGTTATGCCTTACGCGTTATGCGTTATATGTTATGTATTATGCGTTATGCGTTGTTCGTTATGCGTTATGCGTTATGCGTTATGCGTTATGCGATATGCGTTGTGCGTTATACGTTTGCCTTATACGTTATGCGTTATGCTTTATGCGTTATGCGTTATGCGTTATGCGTTATGCGTTATGCGTTATGCGTTATGCGTTATGCCTTATGCGTTATGCGATATGCGTCATGCATGAAGCCTTATGCGTTATGGGTTATGCGTTAACGTTATGCGTTATGCGTTATGCGTTATGCGTTATGCGATATGCGTTGTGCGCTATACGTTTGCCTTATGCGTTATGGGTTATGCGTTATCGTTATGCGTAAATGCGTTATGCGTTATGCGATATGCGCTGTGCGTTATACGTTTGCATTATGCGTTATGCGTTATGCTTTATGCGTTATGCGTTATGCGATATGCCTTATGCGTTATGTGTTATGTATTATGCGTTATGCGTTATGCGTTATGCGTTATGTGTTATGCGTTATACGTTATGCGTTATGCGTTATGCGTTATGCGTTATGCGTTATGCGTTAAGCGTTATGCGTTATGCGTTATACGTTATGCGTTATGCGTTATGCGTTATGCGTTATGCGTTATGCGTTATGCGTTGTTCGTTATGCGTTATGCGTTATGCCATATGCCTTATGGGTTTGCGTTTTGCGTTATGCGTTATGTGTTTTGCATAATGCGTTATACGTTATGTATTATGCGTTATGCGTTATGTGTTATGCGTTATGCGTTATGCGATATGCGTTGTGCGTTACGCGTTATGCGTTATGCGTTATGTGTTATGCGTTATACGTTATGCGTTATGCGTTATGCGTTATGCGTAATACGTTATGCGTTATGCGTTATGGGTTATGCGTTAACGTTATGCGTTATGCGTTATACGTTTGCCTTATGCGTTATGCGTTATGCGTTATGCATAATGCGTTATGCGTAATGCGTTATGCGTTATGCGTTATGCGTTATGCGTTGTGCTTTATGCGTTATGCGTTATGCGTTGTGCGTTATGCGTTATGCGTTATGCGTTATGCGTTATGCGTTATGCGTTATGCGCGATGCGTTATGCTTTATGCGTTATGCGTTATGCATTTTGCGTTATGCGCCATACGTTATGCGTAATGAGTTATAAGTTATGCGTTATGCGTTATGCCTTATACGTTATGCGTTATGCGTTATGCCTTATGCGTAATTGCGTTATGCGTTATGCGTTATGCTTTATGCGTTATGCGTTATGCGTTATGCGTTATGAGTAATGCGTTATGCGTTATGCGTTATGCGTTATGCTTTATGCGTTATGCGTTATGCGTTATGCGTTATGCGTTAAGCGTTATGTGTTATGCGTTATGTGCCATGCGTTATGCTTTATGCGTTATGCGTTAAGCGTTATGCGTTAAGCGTTATGCGTTATGCGTTATGCGTTATGCGATATGCGTTGTGCGCTATACGTTTGCCTTATGCGTTATGGGTTATGCGTTATCGTTATGCGTAAATGCGTTATGCGTTATGCGATATGCGTTGTGCGTTATACGTTTGCCTTATGCGTTATGCGTTATGCTTTATGCGTTATGCGTTATGCCTTATGCGTTATGCGTTATGTGTTATGTATTATGCGTTGTGCGTTATGCGTAATGCGTTATGCGTTATGCGTTATGCTTTATGCGTTATGCGTTATACGTTATGTGTTATGTATTATGCGTTATGCGATATGCGTTGTGCGTTACGCGTTATGCGTTATGCGTTATGCGTTATGCGTTATGCTTTATGCGTTATGCGTTATGCGTTATGCGTTATGCGTAATGCGTTATGCGTTATGCGTTATGCGTTATGCGTTATGCGTTATGCGTTATGCGTTATGCGTTATGCGATATGCGTTATGCGTTATGCGTTATGCGTTATGCATTATGCGTTATGCGTTATGCGTTAAGCGTTATGTGTTATGCGTTATGTGCCATGCGTTATGCTTTATGCGTTATGCGTTAAGCGTTATGCGTTAAGCGTTATGCGTTATGCGTTATGCGTTATGCGATATGCGTTGTGCGCTATACGTTTGCCTTATGCGTTATGGGTTATGCGTTATCGTTATGCGTAAATGCGTTATGCGTTATGCGATATGCGTTGTGCGTTATACGTTTGCCTTATGCGTTATGCGTTATGCTTTATGCGTTATGCGTTATGCCTTATGCCTTATGGGTTTGCGTTATGCGTTATGCCTTATGCGTTATGCGTTATGCGTTATGCGTTATGCCTTATGCGATATGCGTTGTGCGTTATACGTTTGCCTTATGCGTTATGCGTTATGCTTTATGCGTTATGCGTTATGCGTTATGCCTTACGCGTTATGCGTTATGTGTTATGTATTATGCGTTATGCGTTGTTCGTTATGCGTTATGCGTTATGCGTTATGCGTTATGCGATATGCGTTGTGCGTTATACGTTTGCCTTATACGTTATGCGTTATGCTTTATGCGTTATGCGTTATGCGTTATGCGTTATGCGTTATGCGTTATGCGTTATGCGTTATGCGTTATGCGTTATGCGTTATGTATTATGCATTATGCGTTATGAGTTGTTCATTATGCGTTATGCGTTGTGCGTTATACGTTTGCGTTATGCGTTATGCGTTATGCGTTAAGCGTTATGCGTTATGCGTTATGATTTATAAGTTATGCGTTATGCCTTATGCGTTATGCGATATGCGTCATGCATCAAGCCTTATGCGTTATGGGTTATGCGTTAACGTTATGCGTTGTGCGTTATGCGTTATGCGATATGCGTTGTGCGCTATACGTTTGCCTTATGCGTTATGGGTTATGCGTTATCGTTATGCGATATGCGTTGTCCGTTATACGTTTGCCTTATGGGCTATGCGTTATGCGTTATGCGTAATGCTTTATGCGTTATTCGTTAAGCGTTATGCGTTGTGCGTTATGCGTTGTGCGTTATGCATTATGCGTTATGCGTTATGCGTTATGCGTTATGCGTTATGCTTTATGCGTTATGTGTTATGCGTTATGCGTTGTGCGTTATGCGTTGTGCGTTATGCATTTTGCGTTATGCGCCATGCGTTATGAGTTATAAGTTATGCGTTATGCGTTATGCGTTATGCGATATGCGTTGTCCGTTATACGTTTGCCTTATGGGCTATGCGTTATGCGTTATGCGTAATGCGTTATGCGTTATGCGTTATGCGTTATGCGTTATGCTTTATGCGTTATTCGTTAAGCGTTATGCGTTGTGCGTTATGCGTTGTGCGTTATGCATTATGCGTTATGCGTTATGCGTTATGCGTTATGCGTTATGCGTTATGCGCAATGCGTTATGCGTTATGCGTTATTCGTTATGCGTTATGCGTGATGCGTTATGCATTATGCGTTATGCGTTATGCGTTATGCGTTATGCTTTATGCGTTATGTGTTATGCGTTATGCGTTGTGCGTTATGCGTTATGCGTTGTGCGTTATGCGTTGTGCGTTATGCATTTTGCGTTATGCGCCATGCGTTATGAGTTATAAGTTATGCGTTATGCGTTATGCGTTATGCGATATGCGTTGTCCGTTATACGTTTGCCTTATGGGCTATGCGTTATGCGTTATGCGTAATGCGTTATGCGTTATGCGTTATGCGTTATGCGTTATGCGTTATGCGTTATGCGTTATGCGTTATGCTTTATGCGTTATTCGTTAAGCGTTATGCGTTGTGCGTTATGCGTTGTGCGTTATGCATTATGCGTTATGCGTTATGCGTTATGCGTTATGCGCACTGCGTTATGCGTTATGCGTTATTCGTTATGCGTTATGCGTTATGCGTTATGCATTATGCGTTATGCGTTATGCGTTATGCGTTATGCTTTATGCGTTATGTGTTATGCGTTATGCGTTGTGCGTTATGCGTTGTGCGTTATGCATTTTGCGTTATGCGCCATGCGTTATGCGTTATGAGTTATAAGTTATGCGTTATGCGTTATGCGTTATGCGATATGCGTTGTCCGTTATACGTTTGCCTTATAGGCTATGCGTTATGCATTATGCGTTATGCGTTATGCGTTATGCGTTATGCGATATGCGTTATGCGTTATGCGTTATGCATTATGCGTTATGCGTTATGCGTTATGCGTTATGCTTTATGCTTTATGCGTTATGTGTTATGCGTTATGCATTGTGCGTTATGCGTTTTGCGTTATGCATTTTGCGTTATGCGCCATGCGTTATGCGTTATGAGTTATAAGTTATGCGTTATGCGTTATGCGTTATGCGTTATGCGTTATACGTTATGCGTTATGCGTTATGCGTTATGTGTTATGCGTTATGCGTTATGCGTTATGCGTTATGCGTTATGCGTTATGCGTTATGCGTTTTGTGTAATGCGTTATGCGTTATGCGTTATGCGTTATGCTTTATGCGTTAGTCGTTATGCGTTATGCGTTATGCGTTATGCGTTATGCGTTATGCGTTATGCGTTATGCGCAATGCGTTATGCGCTATGCGTTATTCGTTATGCGTTATGCGTTATGCGTTATGCGTTATGCGTTATTCGTTATGCGTTATGAGTTATAAGTTATGCGTTATGCGTTATGCGTTATGCGTTATGCTCTATGCGTTATGCGTTAAGCGTTATGCGTTGTGCGTTATACGTTTGCGTTACGCGTTATGCTTTATGCGTTATGCGTTATACGTTATGCGTTGTGCGTTATGCTTTGTGCGTTATGCATTTTGCGTTATGCGCCATGCGTTATGCGTTATGAGTTATGCGTTATGCGTTATGCTTTATGCGTTATGCGTTATGCTTTATGCGTTAGTCGTTATGCGTTATGCGTTATGCATTTTGCGTTATGCGCCATACGTTATGCGTCATGCGTTATGCGTTATGCGTTATACGTTATGCGTTATGCGTTATGCATTATGCGTTATGCGTTATGAGTAATGCGTTATGCGTTATGCGTTATGCGTTATGCTTTATGCGTTAGGCGTTATGCGTTATGCGTTATGCGTTATGCGTTATGCGTTATGCGTTATGCGATATGCGTCATGCATCAAGCCTTATGCGTTATGGGTTATGCGTTAACGTTATGCGTTATGCGCTATGCGTTATGCGATATGCGTTGTGCGTTATACGTTTGCCTTATGCGTTATGGGTTATGCGTTAACCTTATGCGTTATGCGTTATGCCTTATGCGATATGCGTTGTGCGTTATACGTTTGCCTTATGCGTTATGCGTTATGCTTTATGCGTTATGCGTTATGCGTTATGCGTTATGCGTTATGAGTTATAAGTTATGCGTTATGCGTTATGCGTTATGCGTTATGCGTTATGCGTTATGCGTTATGCGTTATGCGTTATGAGTTATAAGTTATGCGTTATGCGTTATGCGTTATGCGTTATGCGTTATGCTCTATGCGTTATGCGTTAAGCGTTATGCGTTGTGCGTTATACGTTTGCGTTACGCGTTATGCTTTATGCGTTATGCGTTATACGTTATGCGTTGTGCGTTATGCTTTGTGCGTTATGCATTTTGCGTTATGCGCCATGCGTTATGCGTTATGAGTTATGCGTTTTGCTTTATGCGTTATGCCTTATGCGTTATGCGTTATGCGTTATGCGTTATTTCGTTATGCGTTATGCGTTATTTCGTTATGCGTTATGCGTTATTTCGTTATGCGTTATGCGTTATTTCGTTATGCGTTATGCGTTATGCGTTATACGTTATGCGTTGTGCGTTATGCTTTGTGCGTTATGCATTTTGCGTTATGCGCCATGCGTTATGCGTTATGAGTTATGCGTTTTGCTTTATGCGTTATGCCTTATGCGTTATGCGTTATGCGTTATGCGTTATTTCGTTATGCGTTATGCGTTATTTCGTTATGCGTTATGCGTTATGCGTTATGCGTTATGCGTTATGCGTTATGCGTTTTGCTTTATGCGTTATGCCTTATGCCTTATGCGTTATGCGTTATGCGTTATGCGTTATTTCGTTATGCGTTATGCGTTATTTCGTTATGCGTTATGCGTTATGCGTTATGCGTAATGCGTTATGCGTTATGCGTTATGCGTTATGCGTTATGCGTTATGCTTTATGCGTTATGCGTTATGAGTTATAAGTTATGCGTTATGCGTTATGCGTTATGCGTTATGCTCTATGCGTTATGCGTTAAGCCTTATGCGTTGTGCGTTATACGTTTGCGTTACGCGTTATGCTTTATGCGTTATGCGTTATACGTTATGCGTTGTGCGTTATGCTTTGTGCGTTATGCATTTTGCGTTATGCGCCATGCGTTATGCGTTATGAGTTATAAGTTATGCGTTATGCGTTATGCGTTATGCGTTATGCGTTATGCTTTATGCGTTATGCGTTAAGCGTTATGCGTTGTGCGTTATACGTTTGCGTTACGCGTTATGCTTTATGCGTTATGCGTTATAAGTTATGCGTTGTGCGTTATGCTTTGTGCGTTATGCATTTTGCGTTATGCGCCATGCGTTATGCGTTATGAGTTATAAGATATGCGTTATGCGTTATGCGTTATGCTTTATGCGTTATGTGTTATGCGTTATGCGTTGTGCGTTATGCGTTGTGCGTTATGCATTTTGCGTTATGCGCCATACGTTATGCGTTATGAGTTATAAGTTATGCGTTATGCGTTATGCGTTATACGTTATGCGTTATGCGTTATGCGTTATGCCATATGCGTTATGGGTTATGCGTTATGCGTTATGCGTTATGCGTTATGCGTTATGCGTTATGCGTTATGCGTTATGCGTTATGCGTTATGCGTTATGCGTTATGCGTGATGCGTTATGCTTTATGCGTTATGCGTTATGAGTTATACGTTATGCGTTATGAGTTATACGTTATGCATTTTGCGTTATGCGCCATACGTTATGCGTCATGCGTTATGCGTTATGCGTTATACGTTATGCGTTATGCGTTATGCATTATGCGTTATGCGTTATGAGTAATGCGTTATGCGTTATGCGTTATGCGTTATGCTTTATGCGTTATGCGTTATGCCTTATGCGTTAGGCGTTATGCGTTATGCGTTATTTCGTTATGCGTTATGCGTTATGCGTTATGCGATATGCGTTGTGCGTTATACGTTTGCCTTATGCGTTATGCGTTATGCGTTATGCGTTATGCGATAAGTGTTATGCGTTATGCGTTATGCGTTATACGTTTGCGTTACGCGTTATGCGTTATGCGTTATGCGATATGCGTTGTGCGTTATACGTTTGCCTTATGCGTTATGCGTTATGCGTTATGCGTTTGCCTTATGCGTTATGCGTTTTGCTTTATGCGTTATGCCTTATGCGTTATGCGTTATGCGTTATGCGTTATGCGTTATGCGTTATGCTTTATGCGTTATGCGTTATGCCTTATGCGTTATGCGTTATGCGTTATGCGTTATTTCGTTATGCGTTATGCGTTATTTCGTTATGCGTTATGCGTTATGCGTTATGCGTTATGCGTTATGCGTTATGCGTTATGCGTTATGCGTTATGCGTTATGCGTTATGCGTTATGCTTTATGCGTTATTCGTTAAGCGTTATGCGTTGTGCGTTATGCGTTGTGCGTTATGCCATATGCGTTATGCGTTATGCGTTATGCGTTATGCGTCATGCCTTATGCCTTATGGGTTTGCGTTATGCGTTATGCATTATACGTTATGAGTTATGTGTTTTTGCGTAATGCGTTATACGTTATGTATTATGTGTTATGCCTTATGCATTATATGATATGCGTCATGCGTTATGCGTTATGCGTTATGCATTATGCGTTATGCGTTATACGTTATGCGTTATGCGTTATGCGATATGCGTTATGCGTTATGCGTTATGCGTTATGCATTATGCGTTATGCGTTATGCGTTATGCGTTATGCTTTATGCTTTATGCGTTATGTGTTATGCGTTATGCGTTGTGCGTTATGCGTTTTGCGTTATGCATTTTGCGTTATGCGCCATGCGTTATGCGTTATGAGTTATGCGTTATGCGTTATGCGTTATGCGTTATGCGTTATACGTTATGCGTTATGCGTTATGCGTTATGTGTTATGCGTTATGCGTTATGCGTTATGCGTTATGCGTTATGCGTTATACGTTATGCGTTTTGTGTATTGCGTTATGCGTTATGCGTTATGCGTTATGCTTTATGCGTTAGTCGTTATGCGTTATGCGTTATGCGTTATGCGTTATGCGTTATGCGTTATGCGCAATGCGTTATGCGTTAGGCGTTATTCGTTATGCGTTATGCGTTATGCGTTATGCGTTATGCGTTATGCGTTATGCGTTATGCGTTATGCGTTATGCGTTATGCGTTATGCGTTATGCGTTATGCTTTATGCGTTATGCGTTATACGTTATGCGTTGTGCGTTATGCTTTGTGCGTTATGCATTTTGCGTTATGCGCCATGCGTTATGCGTTATGAGTTATAAGTTATGCGTTATGAGTTATGCGTTATGCGTTATGCTTTATGCATTATGCGTTAAGCGTTATGCGTTGTGCGTTATACGTTTGCGTTACGCGTTATGCTTTATGCGTTATGCGTTATACGTTATGCGTTGTGCGTTATGATTTGTGCGTTATGCATTTTGCGTTATGCGCCATGCGTTATGCGTTATGAGTTATAAGATATGCGTTATGCGTTATGCGTTATGCTTTATGCGTTATGTGTTATGCGTTATGCGTTGTGCGTTATGCGTTGTGCGTTATGCATTTTGCGTTATGCGCCATGCGTTATGCGTTATGAGTTATAAGTTATGCGTTATGCGTTATGCGTTATACGTTATGCCTTATGCGTTATGCGTTATGCCAAATGCGTTATGGGTTATGCGTTATGCGTTATGCGTTATGCGTTATGCGTTATGCGTTATGCGTTATGCGTTATGCGTTATGCGTTATGCGTTATGCGTTATGCGTGATGCGTTATGCTTTATGCGTTATGCGTTATGAGTTATACGTTATGCGTTATGAGTTATACGTTATGCATTTTGCGTTATGCGCCATACGTTATGCGTCATGCGTTATGCGTTATGCGTTATACGTTATGCGTTATGCGTTATGCATTATGCGTTATGCGTTATGAGTAATGCGTTATGCGTTATGCGTTATGCGTTATGCTTTATGCGTTAGGCGTTATGCGTTATGCGTTATGCGTTATGCGTTATGCGTTATGCGTTATGCGTTATGCGATATGTGTCATGCATCAAGCCTTATGCGTTATGGGTTATGCGTTAACGTTATGCGTTATGCGTTATGCGTTATGCGATATGCGTTGTGCGTTATACGTTTGCCTTATGCGTTATGGGTTATGCGTTAACCTTATGCGTTATGCGTTATGCCTTATGCGATATGCGTTGTGCGTTATACGTTTGCCTTATGCGTTATGCGTTATGCTTTATGCGTTATGCGTTATGCGTTATGCCTTATGAGTTATGCGTTATGTGTTATGTATTATGCGTTATGCGTTGTTCGTTATGCGTTATGCGTTATGCGTTATGCGATATGCGCTGTGCGTTATAAGTTTGCCTTATGCGTTATGCGTTATGCGTTATGCGTTATACGTTTGCGTTACGCGTTATGCGTTATGCGTTATGCGTTATGCGTTATGCGTTATGCGTTATGCGTTATGCGTTATGCGTTATGCGTTATGCGATATGCGTTGTGCGTTATACGTTTGCCTTATGCGTTATGCGTTATGTGTTATACGTTTGCGTTACGCGTTATGCGTTATGCGTTATGCGATATGCGTTGTGCGTTATACGTTTGCCTTATGCGTTATGCGTTATGCGTTATGCGTTATGCGATAAGTGTTATGCGTTATGCGTTATGCGTTATACGTTTGCGTTACGCGTTATGCGTTATGCGTTATGCGATATGCGTTGTGCGTTATACGTTTGCCTTATGCGTTATGCGTTATGCGTTATGCGTTTGCCTTATGCGTTATGCGTTTTGCTTTATGCGTTATGCCTTATGCGTTATGCGTTATGCGTTATGCGTTATGCGTTATGCGTTATGCGTTTTGCTTTATGCGTTATGCGTTATGCGTTATGCCTTATGCGTTATGCGTTATGCGTTATGCGTTATTTCGTTATGCGTTATGCGTTATTTCGTTATGCGTTATGCGTTATGCGTTATGCGTAATGCGTTATGCGTTATGCGTTATGCGTTATGCGTTATGCGTTATGCGTTATGCGTTATGCTTTATGCGTTATTCGTTAAGCGTTATGCGTTGTGCGTTATGCGTTGTGCGTTATGCCATATGCGTTATGCGTTATGCGTTATGCGTTATGCGTCATGCCTTATGCCTTATGGGTTTGCGTTATGCGTTATGCATTATACGTTATGAGTTATGTGTTTTTGCGTAATGCGTTATACGTTATGTATTATGTGTTATGCCTTATGCATTATGCGATATGCGTCATGCGTTATGCGTTATGCGTTATGCATTATGCGTTATGCGTTATGCGTTATGCGTTATGCGTTATGCGATATGCGTTATGCGTTATGCGTTATGCGTTATGCATTATGCGTTATGCGTTATGCGTTATGCGTTATGCTTTATGCGTTATGCGTTATGTGTTATGCGTTATGCGTTGTGCGTTATGCGTTTTGCGTTATGCATTTTGCGTTATGCGCCATGCGTTATGCGTTATGAGTTATAAGTTATGCGTTATGCGTTATGCGTTATGCGTTATACGTTATGCGTTATGCGTTATGCGTTATGTGTTATGCGTTATGCGTTATGCGTTATGCGTTATGCGTTATGCGTTATGCGTTATACGTTATGCGTTTTGTGTATTGCGTTATGCGTTATGCGTTATGCGTTATGCTTTATGCGTTAGTCGTTATGCGTTATGCGTTATGCGTTATGCGTTATGCGTTATGCGTTATGCGTTATGCGCAATGCGTTATGCGTTAGGCGTTATTCGTTATGCGTTATGCGTTATGCGTTATGCGTTATGCGTTATGCGTTATGCGTTATGCGTTATGCGTTATGCGTTATGCGTTATGCGTTATGCGTTATGCGTTATGCTTTATGCGTTATGCGTTATACGTTATGCGTTGTGCGTTATGCTTTGTGCGTTATGCATTTTGCGTTATGCGCCATGCGTTATGCGTTATGAGTTATAAGTTATGCGTTATGAGTTATGCGTTATGCGTTATGCTTTATGCGTTATGCGTTAAGCGTTATGCGTTGTGCGTTATACGTTTGCGTTACGCGTTATGCTTTATGCGTTATGCGTTATACGTTATGCGTTGTGCGTTATGCTTTGTGCGTTATGCATTTTGCGTTATGCGCCATGCGTTATGCGTTATGAGTTATAAGATATGCGTTATGCGTTATGCGTTATGCTTTATGTGTTTGACACAAGACATCGGAATCATAGATAAATAGATTCAATAGGGACCCCCTTTCCTCTCCACGGTAATTTGACAGTGAAACGAGCTCTTGATGATGAAGGCATGTGGTGGGGATGCTCGATGATCCGAAACGGCATCGGAGCTCCTGCCGATTGTTCGAGGATTATTCGGTCGTACCTCCTCTGCGAGTACACGCGATTAAGAAACGATTATCTCCCCTGTGAGATTAAGTCAACAACTGTTCTTTGTGTGTGCTAGTGATTGTTTCGTCTATTGTGAAATAAACATTAATGTCAATTAAGCACTAGTGAAACTAAGATCAATCAATATAAGACTGCTTCCTAGACCGAACCAACCCTATTACCTTGCTTCCCGTAATACGGAACACGGCGTTGTAAGTTCAGTTTTTTGACCTGAGTTGACTCAAGTGTCGGTGAACAAATTAATGGTCCTTCGAGCCGGATCCGGAAAGATAAGAGTTGTTCGGAATCAGTTCGGCGAACGGAAGCAAACCGTTACTTTCAAACGGGAGTGTGTTGAGTTTGTGACTGTCAAGGAGAAAACCGTTGTCGGCAATGAATACAAGTGTCACGGAGACCTTCGAGGCGGTGCTCGAACGTCAAACACAAGCGTTCACTCAATTAACCAAAATATTAACGAACACTAAGAAAAGAGGGGTAGATAACTATACGGTGGAGTACCTGGAGTCCAGATTGACCATGTATCAGGAAACTTGGACACAAATCTCCATCCTCAACGGCTACCTCCAAGCAAATCGAAAGGCGGACAGAACAAAGGAGGATCTTCCGTACTACAAGGCCAATACCATGGACAGGATGGAGGATGCATATATCGAGGGCTGGTCCTACCTCAAGGAACAATTGGCGAAGCTTCGCATCCCAACCTCACCCCCTGCGGCAAACTCATCGATGGTCTTCCAAGCGCCTCCAATGAATCAACCCCCGCATGTAAGATTGCCCCGAATTGAACTCCCGAAATTTAGCGGCGATTATACAGGGTGGAAGTCGTTCGCGTCACGCTTTAACTCGGCGATAATCGCGAATAAATCGTTGACCGACGCGGAAAGATTGCAATACTTATTAAGCTCTCTGTCTGGCGAAGCGTTCTCTGCAATACAACATCTTGATGTAACCGACGCGAATTTCCACATCGGATGGGCACGCCTCAATGAGGTTTATGATAATGAACGAGTCATTGTACATTCCTTAATGGACAAACTTTATTCCTTAAAAGCTATAAAATTGACTCAATTGGACTCTCTGAATCAATTCTCAATTCACTATCGTAATACTCTCGAGGCGTTGCACAAATTAGGGCGGGGTACCGAAGGGGACCACCTGGTATATTTCGTATCAAAAAAATTCGATCGCGACATGGAATTGGAGTGGAATAAATCCCTCGGCGACACGCGCAAGTATCCGTCATACGAGACAATGGAAAAGTTTATTTTAGAACAAACTGCGGCGGTCAAGATGTCCTACCAGTCCAAGCAACAGCTTCCATCTCACACAAACCTGCCCAAGGTCTCACGGTTAAAATCTACCACGCATGTCGTCGAAGAAATTAGTTCGTCTATTACTTGTTTCCTCTGTAAAGAAGCACACAATCCTCGTGATTGTAGCACGTTCCGGAGCCTCTCTCCGCTTGCCCGATTCGAGACGATAAAGACCCAACACGTGTGCATTAATTGCCTCGGTGCGAGTCACACTGTTTCGACTTGTTCCAGTACGAATGTACGCCGTCATTGTGGTGAGAGACACCACACGTTGTTGCATCGAGGAGATAACCGGGCCCCCAGTAGATCCAAGTTCAACAATTTTAAAAATCGGAACAGTAAAACCTATAGTCCTTCCAAACCAGACCTACCTTCTCCTATGCAGGAACTTTCAGGGACTTCGTCCCTCTCCCAAATGGCGCAGCCCTCGAGTTCGGAAGAGCATGAGGACAAGGTCACGTCTCATTTTGCCGAATCCAGTCTGAACGGGGCAAGGACCGTCCTACTAGCGACCGCATTAATTAAAATTTTCGCGCCAAACGGTCAGACAAGATTTGCCCGCGCGCTCTTAGATCAGGGGTCGCAATCCTCCTTCGTGTCAACGAACCTAGTGCAACAATTGTGGTTGCAAAAAACCCGTTCACCAATCTCCGTGACGGGCCTTGGCGGTGAACACACGAACACTATAAACTATAGTGTGGAACTTCGTATAGGTAGCGCTAAACAGTCTTCACCCGCATTGTTAACCCGCGCCTTCGTAGTACGTAATATCTCTCAGTACGTGCCACCCGCGATCAAAGTAGAGGATTTCGGAGACCTATCAAAGCTCGCTCTTGCAGACCCCACTCCTGCCTCTAGCCAAAGAATAGACGTCCTGCTCGGCGCCGATATATTCACCCAAATTATTCTGCCCGGCGTCCGGCATATTCGAGAACAGGGACCGCTAGCCCAAAACTCAATATTCGGTTGGATCTTGTCAGGACCGACTAAACCGACGGAATCCCCGCGATCGGCAATTACAGTACATCACGGAATAAGCACGGACCCGCTTGAACGCGCATTATCTCGATTTTGGGAAACGGAAACGATCCCCGAAACGCGTGAACTCACGCCCCTGGAGACCGATTGCGAAAAGCATTTTGAGTCTACTTATTCGCGAGATGCTACAGGCCGATTCATAGTGCGGCTGCCCTTCCTTAAATCGGCTCCGGAAGACTTTCTCGGCGATTCCGTTAGGCAATCCATCGCGTCCCTTAACCGCTTAACGCGGAAGCTATGCGAAAACGAACACTTCAAGCGCGAGTATACGAAATTTATACGTGAATATGAATCCCTTGAACATATGACACGCCTTGACTCGATCGACCGTTCGAGGACGTACATACCACACCGAGCAGTCCTCCGAGAGGAAAGCTTGACCACAAAATTGCGGGTAGTTTTTAATGCGTCTAATAAAACGTCGAGCGGGTATTCGTTAAATGACATATTACACACCGGTCCAAAATTGCAGCTAGACATCTCCAGAATCTTGCTAGCGTGGCGAAAACATAAGTACGTACTCGTCGCGGATATCGAAAAGATGTTCCGGCAAGTTCTGATTCACCCCAAAGATCGCAAGTATCAATGCATCTTGTGGAAAAATGAAACAACCGGTAATCTTGAGGCGTACGAGTTAAATACGCTCACCTATGGAACCGCGTGTGCCCCGTACCTATCGATGCGGGTAATCCAAGAAGTAAACACGCTGGAAGGTTCGGCTTATCCCCTCGCTTCCCCGATCCTCAGTAACAGCATCTATGTCGATGACGTATTCATGGGAGCGGCAGACAAACAGCTGCTCGAAAAGACAAGAGTAGAAGTCTGTCAGCTGTTAGCTCTAGGTGGATTCAACCTACGAAAATGGGCAGGCAATAGCAAGCAGAGTTTGCGCAATATCCCCGAATCCATTCATTCCCATGCTGTTGATCTACGCATATTCAACGATTCGGAGTTGAAAATCCTCGGCATCAGGTGGATCCCCTCGGACGACGCGTTTTATTTCGATTTAAAAAAATTCGCGGTTAGGCAGAGTAAACTTAGCAAACGTGAACTATTGTCGGAAATTGCTACGCTATTCGACCCTCTCGGTTGGTTGTCTCCAATAGTAATTCGCGCTAAGATATTGATGCAACAACAATGGCTTGAGAAGATCAATTGGGATGACAATGTATCGGACGCCACTCGTAACACCTGGAATACCTTTTGCGTGGACTGGCGTGCTTTAAACGCCATGAGGATACCGCGATGGATTCAATACGCCCCTGATTCGCGCGAAGTGCAATTACATGGCTTCAGCGATGCGTCCCGAGCAGCTTACTCGTGTGCAGTTTATGTACGAGTGAAGTCGTCCACTGGCGAATTGCACTCCACGCTGCTCACAGCCAAATCGAGAGTAGCGCCCTTAAAAACCGTCTCCATCCCAATCTTAGAGCTGAATGGAGCAGTGATGTTGGCAAAACTGATGGCTCACGTAACGCAGTCGATCTCGATCCCAGTAAATCGGGTAGTTTGTTGGACAGACTCAACGATTGTTCTTGCGTGGCTACGGAAACACCCGGCTACTTGGAAAACCACGGTGGCAAATAGGACGTCCGCCATCCACACTTCGTTGCCGAATGCACTTTGGAAACACGTACCCACGCAATTTAACCCTGCAGATTTAAATTCTCGTGGCGTGAGCGCTGACAGTCTACTGTCATCGACGCTTTGGAACGAGGGACCGTGGTGGCTCAAGAGAGACGAAGAATCATGGCCCGCTCAGCCCCGGTCCTACGAAACGGAGGAAGAAAGAAGCAAAACTAACGTTCACAGCACAACAACCACCGATGATTGGGACGCTCTGTCTCGCTATTCAAGCTGGCAACGAATGATCCGCGTATTCGGCTATGTGCGACGATTTATTAACGCAGCGCGAAAACAAACTTGCGTAGCGTCGTCCCCTTTCCTCTTCGCCTCAGAGCTGCGTGATGCGGAACGCACCATACTGCGCTCAATCCAACGCAACTCCTTCACGACCGCGATCTTCTCGCTTGAAAATAATAAGCCGCTTTCCAAACGATCGCCCCTCTTGCCACTCAACCCGTTCCTTGACCAATACGGGGTTTTACGGGTGGGTGGGAGACTGAGGAATTCCTTCCTACCCTGGGAGACAAAGCACCCCGCGATACTACCAAAGCATCGTGTCTCCGATTTGGTCATCCGGGATTCGCATTTGTTATCCTTGCATGGTGGGACTCAAATGACTACGTATACAACGCGACAGAAGTATTGGATTCTAGGGTTACGCAACTCAGTCCGACGTGTGATCCACCAATGCGTCAAATGCGCGCGTTGGCGTGCGGAAACAGGCTCACAAATAATGCAAGATCTAGTGAATTCACGTTGTCGTCCGTCGCCCCCCTTTTCGAACATTGGAGTAGATTATGCTGGCCCTTATCAGGTCAGAGAAGGGCGAGGACGCGGAAAACGGGCATCTAAAAAATACATTGCTGTTTTTATTTGCTTTGCCACCCATGCAATTCACTTAGAGTTGGTAGATGACGGTTCTACGGCTACATTCCTCGCAGCCTTCGATAGATTCGCTTCCAGACGAGGAATTCCCAGGACCATAACGAGCGATAACGGAACGAACTTCGTTGGCGCTGCTCGCGAACTCGCTCGCCAATTCAGCGAGATCATTAACTCGCCAGAAATGAAAGATCGATGTTCGAATTTACGCATCACCTGGACATTTTATCCCCCGAGTGCTCCTCATCACGGAGGGATGCAGGAAGCCGCGGTTAGATTGACAAAATACCATCTTCGTAGAATAATGGGGTCGTTTACACCTACCACGGAAGAAATGACCACTTTGTTATGTAAAATCGAGGCTACTTTGAACTCACGTCCCCTCACTCGGGTGCGAGACGACCCGGAGTGTCTAGAAATTCTTACGCCATCCCATTTCCTAACCGGCGGACCGTTGATTTCGCGCCCGATTCCATCAGTAATTGACGAACCGACGTCTCACTTATCGAGATGGCAGATTTTGCAAAAGTTCCACGAGCTACTGTGGAGGGTATGGTCCCGCGAATACCTGCAGGAGTTACAATCCCGGTATAAATGGCAAACCGTTCAGAGGGATGTACAAGAAGGAGACGTTGTCCTTTTGGATAACCCGATATTGCCTCCCAACAAATGGGATCTTGGGAGAATTGTAAAAACATTTCCAGGCAAAGATGGGCACGTAAGAGTAGTAAATGTAAAAACTGCGGCTTCAACCTATAAGAGACCCATTACTCGTATTTGTCGTTTACCAATAAACTAATTGATAATGGTCGCGGCCTACCGTCGGCCACCGGTGTTACTTAGTTTTAGTTGTAAGGAAAATATTGTACCTAGCGCAAAAAGTGTGAATGTGAAGCAGAGCTCGTTTGTACAGATTCAAATCCCTAATTCGTTTCAGTTGCGCGTTCGCGCAAGGCGGGCGGTTTGTTTGACACAAGACATCGGAATCATAGATAAATAGATTCAATAGGGACCCCCTTTCCTCTCCACGGTAATTTGACAGTGAAACGAGCTCTTGATGATGAAGGCATGTGGTGGGGATGCTCGATGATCCGAAACGGCATCGGAGCTCCTGCCGATTGTTCGAGGATTATTCGGTCGTACCTCCTCTGCGAGTACACGCGATTAAGAAACGATTATCTCCCCTGTGAGATTAAGTCAACAACTGTTCTTTGTGTGTGCTAGTGATTGTTTCGTCTATTGTGAAATAAACATTAATGTCAATTAAGCACTAGTGAAACTAAGATCAATCAATATAAGACTGCTTCCTAGACCGAACCAACCCTATTACCTTGCTTCCCGTAATACGGAACACGGCGTTGTAAGTTCAGTTTTTTGACCTGAGTTGACTCAAGTGTCGGTGAACAAATTAATGGTCCTTCGAGCCGGATCCGGAAAGATAAGAGTTGTTCGGAATCAGTTCGGCGAACGGAAGCAAACCGTTACTTTCAAACGGGAGTGTGTTGAGTTTGTGACTGTCAAGGAGAAAACCGTTGTCGGCAATGAATACAAGTGTCACGGAGACCTTCGAGGCGGTGCTCGAACGTCAAACACAAGCGTTCACTCAATTAACCAAAATATTAACGAACACTAAGAAAAGAGGGGTAGATAACTATACGGTGGAGTACCTGGAGTCCAGATTGACCATGTATCAGGAAACTTGGACACAAATCTCCATCCTCAACGGCTACCTCCAAGCAAATCGAAAGGCGGACAGAACAAAGGAGGATCTTCCGTACTACAAGGCCAATACCATGGACAGGATGGAGGATGCATATATCGAGGGCTGGTCCTACCTCAAGGAACAATTGGCGAAGCTTCGCATCCCAACCTCACCCCCTGCGGCAAACTCATCGATGGTCTTCCAAGCGCCTCCAATGAATCAACCCCCGCATGTAAGATTGCCCCGAATTGAACTCCCGAAATTTAGCGGCGATTATACAGGGTGGAAGTCGTTCGCGTCACGCTTTAACTCGGCGATAATCGCGAATAAATCGTTGACCGACGCGGAAAGATTGCAATACTTATTAAGCTCTCTGTCTGGCGAAGCGTTCTCTGCAATACAACATCTTGATGTAACCGACGCGAATTTCCACATCGGATGGGCACGCCTCAATGAGGTTTATGATAATGAACGAGTCATTGTACATTCCTTAATGGACAAACTTTATTCCTTAAAAGCTATAAAATTGACTCAATTGGACTCTCTGAATCAATTCTCAATTCACTATCGTAATACTCTCGAGGCGTTGCACAAATTAGGGCGGGTTACCGAAGGGGACCACCTGGTATATTTCGTATCAAAAAAATTCGATCGCGACATGGAATTGGAGTGGAATAAATCCCTCGGCGACACGCGCAAGTATCCGTCATACGAGACAATGGAAAAGTTTATTTTAGAACAAACTGCGGCGGTCAAGATGTCCTACCAGTCCAAGCAACAGCTTCCATCTCACACAAACCTGCCCAAGGTCTCACGGTTAAAATCTACCACGCATATCGTCGAAGAAATTAGTTCGTCTATTACTTGTTTCCTCTGTAAAGAAGCACACAATCCTCGTGATTGTAGCACGTTCCGGAGCCTCTCTCCGCTTGCCCGATTCGAGACGATAAAGACCCAACACGTGTGCATTAATTGCCTCGGTGCGAGTCACACTGTTTCGACTTGTTCCAGTACGAATGTATGCTGTCATTGTGGTGAGAGACACCACACGTTGTTGCATCGAGGAGATAAACGGGCCCCCAGTAGACCCAAGTTCAACAATTTTAAAAATCGGAACAGTAAAACCTATAGTCCTTCCAAACCAGACCTACCTTCTCCTATGCAGGAACTTTCAGGGACTTCGTCCCTCTCCCAAATGGCGCAGCCCTCGAGTTCGGAAGAGCATGAGGACAAGGTCACGTCTCATTTTGCCGAATCCAGTCTGAACGGGGCAAGGACCGTCCTACTAGCGACCGCATTAATTAAAATTTTCGCGCCAAACGGTCAGACAAGATTTGCCCGCGCGCTCTTAGATCAGGGGTCGCAATCCTCCTTCGTGTCAACAAACCTAGTGCAACAATGTTATGTGTTATGCGTTATGCGTTATGCGTTGTGCGTTATGCGTTGTGCGTTATGCATTTTGCGTTATGCGCCATGCGTTATGCGTTATGAGTTATAAGTTATGCGTTATGCGTTATGCGTTATGCGTTATGCGTTATGAGTTATAAGTTATGCGTTATGCGTTATGCGTTATGCGTTATGCTCTATGCGTTATGCGTTAAGCGTTATGCGTTGTGCGTTATACGTTTGCGTTACGCGTTATGCTTTATGCGTTATGCGTTATACGTTATGCGTTATGCGTTATGCGTTATGCGTTATGCGTTATGCGTTATGCGTTATGCGTTAAGCGTTATGTGTTATGCGTTATGTGCCATGCGTTATGCTTTATGCGTTATGCGTTAAGCGTTATGCGTTAAGCGTTATGCGTTATGCGTTATGCGTTATGCCTTATGCCTTATGGGTTTGCGTTATGCGTTATGCCTTATGCGTTATGCGATATGCGTCATGCATCAAGCCTTATGCGTTATGGGTTAAGCGTTAACGTTATGCGTTATGCGTTATGCGTTATGCGTTAAGCGTTATGTGTTATGCGTTATGTGCCATGCGTTATGCTTTATGCGTTATGCGTTAAGCGTTATGCGTTATGCGTTATGCGTTATGCGTTATGCTTTATGCGTTATGCGTTATGCGATATGCGCTGTGCGTTATAAGTTTGCCTTATGCGTTATGCGTTATGCGTTATGCGTTATACGTTTGCGTTACGCGTTATGCGTTATGCGTTATGCGTTATGCGTTATGCGTTATGCGTTATGCGTTATGCGTTATGCGTTATGCGTTATGCGATATGCGTTGTGCGTTATACGTTTGCCTTATGCGTTATGCGTTATGCGTTATACGTTTGCGTTACGCGTTATGCGTTATGCGTTATGCGATATGCGTTGTGCGTTATACGTTTGCCTTATGCGTTATGCGTTATGCGTTATGCGTTATGCGATAAGTGTTATGCGTTATGCGTTATGCGTTATACGTTTGCGTTACGCGTTATGCGTTATGCGTTATGCGATATGCGTTGTGCGTTATACGTTTGCCTTATGCGTTATGCGTTATGCGTTATGCGTTTGCCTTATGCGTTATGCGTTTTGCTTTATGCGTTATGCCTTATGCGTTGTGCGTTATGCATTTTGCGTTATGCGCCATGCGTTATGCGTTATGAGTTATAAGTTATGCGTTATGCGTTATGCGTTATACGTTATGCCTTATGCGTTATGCGTTATGCCAAATGCGTTATGGGTTATGCGTTATGCGTTATGCGTTATGCGTTATGCGTTATGCGTTATGCGTTATGCGTTATGCGTTATGCGTTATGCGTTATGCTTTATGCGTTATGCGTTATACGTTATGCGTTGTGCGTTATGCTTTGTGCGTTATGCATTTTGCGTTATGCGCCATGCGTTATGCGTTATGAGTTATAAGTTATGCGTTATGAGTTATGCGTTATGCGTTATGCTTTATGCGTTATGCGTTAAGCGTTATGCGTTGTGCGTTATACGTTTGCGTTACGCGTTATGCTTTATGCGTTATGCGTTATACGTTATGCGTTGTGCGTTATGCTTTGTGCGTTATGCATTTTGCGTTATGCGCCATGCGTTATGCGTTATGAGTTATAAGATATGCGTTATGCGTTATGCGTTATGCTTTATGCGTTATGCGTTAAGCGTTATGCGTTGTGCGTTATACGTTTGCGTTACGCGTTATGCTTTATGCGTTATGCGTTATACGTTATGCGTTGTGCGTTATGCTTTGTGCGTTATGCGCCATGCGTTATGCGTTATGAGTTATAAGATATGCGTTATGCGTTATGCGTTATGCGTTATGCGTTATACGTTATGCGTTATGCGTTATGTATTATGCGTTATGCGTTATGAGTAATGCGTTATGCGTTATGCGTTATGCGTTATGCTTTATGCGTTATGCGTTATGCGTTATGCGTTATGCGTTATGCGTTATGCGTTATGCGATATGCGTCATGCATCAAGCCTTATGCGTTATGGGTTATGCGTTAACGTTATGCGTTATGCGTTATGCGTTATGCGATATGCGTTTTGCGTTATACGTTTGCGTTACGCGTTATGCGTTATGCGTTATGCGTTATGCGTTATGCGTTATGCGTTATGCGATATGCGTTGTGCGTTATACGTTTGCCTTATGCTTTATGCGTTATGCGTTATGCGTTTGCCTTATGCGTTATGCGTTTTGCTTTATGCGTTATGCCTTATGCGTTATGCGTTATGCGTTATGCGTTATTTCGTTATGCGTTATGCGTTATGCGTTATGCGTTATGCGTTATGCGTTATGCGTTATGCGTTATGCGTTATGTGTTATGCATTATGCGTTATGAGTTGTTCGTTATGCTTTATGCGTTGTGCGTTATACGTTTGCGTTACGCGTTATACGTTATGCGTTATGCGTTATGCGTTATGCGTTATGCGTTATGAGTTATAAGTTATGCGTTATGCGTTATGCGTTATGCGTTATGCTCTATGCGTTATGCGTTAAGCGTTATGCGTTGTGCGTTATACGTTTGCGTTACGCGTTATGCTTTATGCGTTATGCGTTATACGTTATGCGTTATGCGTTATGCGTTATGCGTTATGCGTTATGCGTTATGCGTTATGCGTTATGCGTTAAGCGTTATGTGTTATGCGTTATGTGCCATGCGTTATGCTTTATGCGTTATGCGTTAAGCGTTATGCGTTAAGCGTTATGCGTTATGCGTTATGCGTTATGCCTTATGCCTTATGGGTTTGCGTTATGCGTTATGCCTTATGCGTTATGCGATATGCGTTATGCATCAAGCCTTATGCGTTATGGGTTAAGCGTTAACGTTATGCGTTATGCGTTATGCGTTATGCGTTAAGCGTTATGTGTTATGCGTTATGTGCCATGCGTTATGCTTTATGCGTTATGCGTTAAGCGTTATGCGTTATGCGTTATGCGTTATGCGTTATGCTTTATGCGTTATGCGTTATGCGATATGCGCTGTGCGTTATAAGTTTGCCTTATGCGTTATGCGTTATGCGTTATACGTTTGCGTTACGCGTTATGCGTTATGCGTTATGCGTTATGCGTTATGCGTTATGCGTTATGCGTTATGCGTTATGCGTTATGCGATATGCGTTGTGCGTTATACGTTTGCCTTATGCGTTATGCGTTATGCGTTATACGTTTGCGTTACGCGTTATGCGTTATGCGTTATGCGATATGCGTTGTGCGTTATACGTTTGCCTTATGCGTTATGCGTTATGCGTTATGCGTTATGCGATAAGTGTTATGCGTTATGCGTTATGCGTTATACGTTTGCGTTACGCGTTATGCGTTATGCGTTATGCGATATGCGTTGTGCGTTATACGTTTGCCTTATGCGTTATGCGTTATGCGTTATGCGTTTGCCTTATGCGTTATGCGTTTTGCTTTATGCGTTATGCCTTATGCGTTATGCGTTATGCGTTATGCGTTATGCGTTATGCGTTTTGCTTTATGCGTTATGCGTTATGCCTTATGCGTTATGCGTTATGCGTTATGCGTTATTTCGTTATGCGTTATGCGTTATTTCGTTATGCGTTATGCGTTATGCGTTATGCGTAATGCGTTATGCGTTATGCGTTATGCGTTATGCGTTATGCGTTATGCGTTATGCGTTATGCTTTATGCGTTATTCGTTAAGCGTTATGCGTTGTGCGTTATGCGTTGTGCGTTATGCCATATGCGTTATGCGTTATGCGTTATGCGTTATGCGTCATGCCTTATGCCTTATGGGTTTGCGTTATGCGTTATGCATTATACGTTATGAGTTATGTGTTTTTGCGTAATGCGTTATACGTTATGTATTATGTGTTATGCCTTATGCATTATGCGATATGCGTCATGCGTTATGCGTTATGCGTTATGCATTATGCGTTATGCGTTATGCGTTATGCGTTATGCGTTATGCGATATGCGTTATGCGTTATGCGTTATGCGTTATGCATTATGCGTTATGCGTTATGCGTTATGCGTTATGCTTTATGCTTTATGCGTTATGTGTTATGCGTTATGCGTTGTGCGTTATGCGTTTTGCGTTATGCATTTTGCGTTATGCGCCATGCGTTATGCGTTATGAGTTATAAGTTATGCGTTATGCGTTATGCGTTATGCGTTATACGTTATGCGTTATGCGTTATGCGTTATGTGTTATGCGTTATGCGTTATGCGTTATGCGTTATGCGTTATGCGTTATGCGTTATACGTTATGCGTTTTGTGTATTGCGTTATGCGTTATGCGTTATGCGTTATGCTTTATGCGTTAGTCGTTATGCGTTATGCGTTATGCGTTATGCGTTATGCGTTATGCGTTATGCGTTATGCGTTATGCGCAATGCGTTATGCGTTAGGCGTTATTCGTTATGCGTTATGCGTTATGCGTTATGCGTTATGCGTTATGCGTTATGCGTTATGCGTTATGCGTTATGCGTTATGCGTTATGCGTTATGCGTTATGCTTTATGCGTTATGCGTTATACGTTATGCGTTGTGCGTTATGCTTTGTGCGTTATGCATTTTGCGTTATGCGCCATGCGTTATGCGTTATGAGTTATAAGTTATGCGTTATGAGTTATGCGTTATGCGTTATGCTTTATGCGTTATGCGTTAAGCGTTATGCGTTGTGCGTTATACGTTTGCGTTACGCGTTATGCTTTATGCGTTATGCGTTATACGTTATGCGTTGTGCGTTATGCTTTGTGCGTTATGCATTTTGCGTTATGCGCCATGCGTTATGCGTTATGAGTTATAAGATATGCGTTATGCGTTATGCGTTATGCTTTATGCGTTATGTGTTATGCGTTATGCGTTATGCGTTGTGCGTTATGCGTTGTGCGTTATGCATTTTGCGTTATGCGCCATGCGTTATGCGTTATGAGTTATAAGTTATGCGTTATGCGTTATGCGTTATACGTTATGCCTTATGCGTTATGCGTTATGCCAAATGCGTTATGGGTTATGCGTTATGCGTTATGCGTTATGCGTTATGCGTTATGCGTTATGCGTTATGCGTTATGCGTTATGCGTTATGCGTTATGCTTTATGCGTTATGCGTTATACGTTATGCGTTGTGCGTTATGCTTTGTGCGTTATGCATTTTGCGTTATGCGCCATGCGTTATGCGTTATGAGTTATAAGTTATGCGTTATGAGTTATGCGTTATGCGTTATGCTTTATGCGTTATGCGTTAAGCGTTATGCGTTGTGCGTTATACGTTTGCGTTACGCGTTATGCTTTATGCGTTATGCGTTATACGTTATGCGTTGTGCGTTATGCTTTGTGCGTTATGCATTTTGCGTTATGCGCCATGCGTTATGCGTTATGAGTTATAAGATATGCGTTATGCGTTATGCGTTATGCGTTATGCTTTATGCGTTATGCGTTAAGCGTTATGCGTTGTGCGTTATACGTTTGCGTTACGCGTTATGCTTTATGCGTTATGCGTTATACGTTATGCGTTGTGCGTTATGCTTTGTGCGTTATGCATTTTGCGTTATGCGCCATGCGTTATGCGTTATGAGTTATAAGATATGCGTTATGCGTTATGCGTTATGCGTTATGCGTTATACGTTATGCGTTATGCGTTATGTATTATGCGTTATGCGTTATGAGTAATGCGTTATGCGTTATGCGTTATGCGTTATGCTTTATGCGTTAGGCGTTATGCGTTATGCGTTATGCGTTATGCGTTATGCGTTATGCGATATGCGTCATGCATCAAGCCTTATGCGTTATGGGTTATGCGTTAACGTTATGCGTTATGCGTTATGCGTTATGCGATATGCGTTTTGCGTTATACGTTTGCGTTACGCGTTATGCGTTATGCGTTATGCGTTATGCGTTATGCGTTATGCGTTATGCGATATGCGTTGTGCGTTATACGTTTGCCTTATGCTTTATGCGTTATGCGTTATGCGTTTGCCTTATGCGTTATGCGTTTTGCTTTATGCGTTATGCCTTATGCGTTATGCGTTATGCGTTATGCGTTATTTCGTTATGCGTTATGCGTTATGCGTTATGCGTTATGCGTTACGCGTTATACGTTATGCGTTATGCGTTATGCGTTATGCGTTATGCGTTATGAGTTATAAGTTATGCGTTATGCGTTATGCGTTATGCGTTATGCTCTATGCGTTATGCGTTAAGCGTTATGCGTTGTGCGTTATACGTTTGCGTTACGCGTTATGCTTTATGCGTTATGCGTTATACGTTATGCGTTATGTGCCATGCGTTATGCTTTATGCGTTATGCGTTAAGCGTTATGCGTTAAGCGTTATGCGTTATGCGTTATGCGTTATGCCTTATGCCTTATGGGTTTGCGTTATGCGTTATGCCTTATGCGTTATGCGATATGCGTCATGCATCAAGCCTTATGCGTTATGGGTTAAGCGTTAACGTTATGCGTTATGCGTTATGCGTTATGCGTTAAGCGTTATGTGTTATGCGTTATGTGCCATGCGTTATGCTTTATGCGTTATGCGTTAAGCGTTATGCGTTATGCGTTATGCGTTATGCGTTATGCTTTATGCGTTATGTGTTATGCGTTATGCGTTGTGCGTTATGCGTTATGCGTTATGCGTTATGCGTTTTGTGTAATGCGTTATGCGTTATGCGTTATGCGTTATGCGTTATGCGATATGCGTTGTGCGTTATACGTTTGCCTTATGGGCTATGCGTTATGCGTTATGCGTAATGCGTTATGCGTTATGCGTTATGCGTTATGCGTTATGCGTTATGCGTTATGCTTTATGCGTTATTCGTTAAGCGTTATGCGTTGTGCGTTATGCGTTGTGCGTTATGCCACATGCGTTATGCGTTATGCGTCATGCCTTATGCCTTATGGGTTTGCGTTATGCGTTATGCATTATACGTTATGAGTTATGTGTTTTTGCGTAATGCATTATACGTTATGTATTCTGTGTTATGCCTTATGCGTTATGCGATATGCGTCATGCGTTATGCGTTATGCGTTATGCATTATGCGTTATGCGTTATGCGTTATGCGTTATGCGTTATGCGATATGCGTTATGCGTTATGCGTTATGCGTTATGCATTATGCGTTATGCGTTATGCGTTATGCGTTATGCTTTATGCTTTATGCGTTATGTGTTATGCGTTATGCGTTGTGCGTTATGCGTTTTGCGTTATGCATTTTGCGTTATGCGCCATGCGTTATGCGTTATGAGTTATAAGTTATGCGTTATGCGTTATGCGTTATGGGTTATACGTTATGCGTTATGCGTTATGTGTTATGCGTTATGCGTTATGCGTTATGCGTTATGCGTTATGCGTTATGCGTTATGCGTTTTGTGTAATGCGTTATGCGTTATGCGTTATGCGTTATGCGTTATGCGATATGCGTTGTGCGTTATACGTTTGCCCTATGCGTTATGCGCTATGCTTTATGCGTAATGCGTTATGCGTTATGCCTTATGTGTTTGCGTTTTGCGTTATGCGTTATGTGTTTTGCATAATGCGTTATACGTTATGTATTATGCGTTATGCGTTATGCGATATGCGTTGTTCGTTATACGTTTGCCTTATGCGTTATGCGTTATGTGTTATTCGTTGTGCGTTATGCGATATGCGTTGTGCGTTAGGCGTTATGCGTTATGCGTTATGTGTTATGCGTTATGCGTTATAAGTTATGCGTTATGCGTTATACGTTATGCGTTATGAGTTATGCGTTATGCGTTATGCGTTATGCGTAATACGTTATGCGTTATGCGTTATGGGTTATGTGTTAACGTTATGTGTTATGCGTTATGCGTTATACGTTTGCCTTATGCGTTATGCGTTATGCGTTATGCGTTATGCATAATGCGTTATGCGTAATGCGTTATGCGTTATGCGTTATGCGTTATGCGTTGTGCTTTATGCGTTATGCGTCATGTGTTGAGCGTTATGCGTTATGCGTTATGCGTTATGCGTTATGCGTGATGCGTTATGCATTTTGCGTTATGCGCCATACGTTATGCGTAATGAGTTATAAGTTATGCGTTATGCGTTATGCGTTATACGTTATGCGTTATGCGTTATGCGTTATGCGTTATGCGTTATGCGTAATTGCGTTATGCGTTATGCGTTATGCTTTATGCGTTATGCGTTATGCGTTATGCGTTATGAGTAATGCGTTATGCGTTATGCGTTATGCTTTATGCGTTATGCGTTATGCGTTATGCGTTATGCGTTATGCGTTATGCGTTATGCGTTATGCGTTAAGCGTTATGTGTTATGCGTTATGTGCCATGCGTTATGCTTTATGCGTTATGCGTTAAGCGTTATGCGTTAAGCGTTATGCGTTATGCGTTATGCGTTATGCCTTATGCCTTATGGGTTTGCGTTATGCGTTAGGCCTTATGCGTTATGCGATATGCGTCATGCATCAAGCCTTATGCGTTATGGGTTAAGCGTTAACGTTATGCGTTATGCGTGATGCGTTATGCGTTAAGCGTTATGTGTTATGCGTTATGTGACATGCGTTATGCTTTATGCGTTATGCGGTAAGCGTTATGCGTTATGCGTTATGCGTTATGCTTTATGCGTTATGTGTTATGTGTTATGCGTTATGCGTTGTGCGTTATGCGTTGTGCGTTATGCATTTTGCGTTATGCGCCATGCGTTATGCGTTATGAGTTATAAGTTATGCGTTATGCGTTATGCGTTATGCGATATGCGTTGTCCGTTATACGTTTGCCTTATGGGCTATGCGTTATGCGTTATGCCATATGCGTTATGCGTTATGCGTTATGCGTTATGCGTCATGCCTTATGCCTTATGGGTTTGCGTTATGCGTTATGCATTATACGTTATGAGTTATGTGTTTTTGCGTAATGCGTTATACGTTATGTATTCTGTGTTATGCCTTATGCGTTATGCGATATGCGTCATGCGTTATGCGTTATGCGCCATGCGTTATGCGTTATGAGTTATAAGTTATGCGTTATGCGTTATGCGTTATGCGATATGCGTTGTCCGTTATACGTTTGCCTTATGGGCTATGCGTTATGCGTTATGCCATATGCGTTATGCGTTATGCGTTATGCGTTATGCGTCATGCCTTATGCCTTATGGGTTTGCGTTATGCGTTATGCATTATACGTTATGAGTTATGTGTTTTTGCGTAATGCGTTATACGTTATGTATTCTGTGTTATGCCTTATGCGTTATGCGATATGCGTCATGCGTTATGCGTTATGCGTTATGCATTATGCGTTATGAGTTGTTCGTTATGCGTTATGCGTTGTGCGTTATACGTTTGCGTTACGCGTTATACGTTATGCGTTATGCGTTATGCGATAAGTGTTATGCGTTATGCGTTATGCGTTATACGTTTGCGTTACGCGTTATGCGTTATGCGTTATGCGATATGCGTTGTGCGTTATACGTTTGCCTTATGCGTTATGCGTTATGCGTTATGCGTTTGCCTTATGCGTTATGCGTTTTGCTTTATGCGTTATGCCATATGCGTTATGCGTTATGCGTTATGCGTTATATCGTTATGCGTTATGCGTTATTTCGTTATGCGTTATGCGTTATGCGTTATGCGTTATGCGTTATGCGTTATGCGTTATGCGTTATGCGTTATGTGTTATGCATTATGCGTTATGAGTTGTTCGTTATGCGTTATGCGTTGTGCGTTATACGTTTGCGTTACGCGTTATACGTTATGCGTTATGCGTTATGCGATAAGTGTTATGCGTTATGCGATATGCGTCATGCATCAAGCCTTATGCGTTATGGGTTATGCGTTAACGTTATGCGTTATGCGTTATGCGATATGCGTTGTGCGTTATACGTTTGCCCTATGCGTTATGCGCTATGCTTTATGCGTAATGCGTTATGCGTTATGCCTTATGTGTTATGCGTTATGTGTTATGTATTATGCGTTATGCGTTATGCGTTATGCGATATGCGTTGTTCGTTATACGTTTGCCTTATGCGTTATGCGTTATGTGTTATGCGTTATGCGTTATGCGATATGCGTTGTGCGTTACGCGTTATGCGTTATGCGTTATGTGTTATGCGTAATGCGTTATGCGTTATGCCTTATGTGTTATGCGTTATGTGTTATGTATTATGCGTTATGCGTTATGCGATATGCGTTGTTCGTTATACGTTTGCCTTATGCGTTATGCGTTATGTGTTATGCGTTATGCGTTATGCGATATGCGTTGTGCGTTACGCGTTATGCGTTATGCGTTATGTGTTATGCGTTATGCGTTATAAGTTATGCGTTATGCGTTATGCGTTATGAGTTATGCGTTATGCGTTATGCGTTATGCGTAATACGTTATGCGTTATGCGTTATGGGTTATGCGTTAACGTTATGCGTTATGCGTTATGCGTTATACGTTTGCCTTATGCGTTATGCGTTATGCGTTGTGCGTTATGCATAATGCGTTATGCGTAATGCGTTATGCGTTATGCGTTATGCGTTATGCGTTGTGCTTTATGCGTTATGCGTTATGCGTTGTGCGTTATGCGTTATGCGTTATGCGTTATGCGTTATGCGTTATGCGTTATGCGTTATGCGTTATGCGTTATGCGTGATGCGTTATGCTTTATGCGTTATGCGTTATGAGTTATACGTTATGCATTTTGCGTTATGCGCCATACGTTATGCGTAATGAGTTATAAGTTATGCGTTATGCGTTATGCGTTATACGTTATGCGTTATGCGTTATGCGTTATGCGTTATGCGTAATTGCGTTATGCGTTATGCGTTATGCGTTATGCTTTATGCGTTATGCGTTGTGCTTTATGCATTATGAGTAATGCGTTATGCGTTATGCGTTATGCGTTATGCTTTATGCGTTATGCGTTATGCGTTATGCGTTATGCGTTATGCGTTATGCGTTAAGCGTTATGTGTTATGCGTTATGTGCCATGCGTTATGCTTTATGCGTTATGCGTTAAGCGTTATGCGTTAAGCGTTATGCGTTGTGCGTTATACGTTTGCGTTACGCGTTATACGTTATGCGTTATGCGTTATGCGATAAGTGTTATGCGTTATGCGTTATGCGTTATGCGTAATTGCGTTATGCGTTATGCGTTATGCGTTATGCTTTATGCGTTATGCGTTATGCGTTATGCGTTATGAGTAATGCGTTATGCGTTTGCCTTATGCGTTATGCGTTTTGCTTTATGCGTTATGCCTTATGCGTTATGCGTTATGCGTTATGCGTTATTTCGTTATGCGTTATGCGTTATTTCGTTATGCGTTATGCGTTATGCGTTATGCGTTATGCGTTACGTGTTATGCATTATGCGTTATGAGTTGTTCGTTATGCGTTATGCGTTGTGCGTTATACGTTTGCGTTACGCGTTATACGTTATGCGTTATGCGTTATGCGATAAGTGTTATGCGTTATACGTTATGCATTTTGCGTTATGCGCCATAGGTTATGCGTTATGCGTTATACGTTATGCGTTATGCGTTATGCGTTATGCGTAATTGCGTTATGCGTTATGCGTTATGCGTTATGCTTTATGCGTTATGCGTTATGCGTTATGCGTTATGAGTAATGCGTTATGCGTTATGCGTTATGCGTTATGCTTTATGCGTTATGCGTTATGCGTTATGCGTTATGCGTTATGCGTTATGCGTTATGCGTTATGCGTTATGCGTTATGCGTTATGCGTTATGTGTTATGCGTTATGTGCCATGCGTTATGCTTTATGCGTTATGCGTTAAGCGTTATGCGTTAAGCGTTATGCGTTATGCGTTATGCGTTATACGATTGCCTTATGCGTTATGCGTTATGCGTTATGCGTTATGCATAATGCGTTATGCGTAATGCGTTATGCGTTATGCGTTATGCGTTATGCGTTGTGCTTTATGCGTTATGCGTTATGCGTTGTGCGTTATGCGTTATGCGTTATGCGTTATGCGTAATGCGTTATGCGTTATGAGTTGTTCGTTATGCGTTATGCGTTGTGCGTTATACGTTTGCGTTACGCGTTATACGTTATGCGTTATGCGTTATGCGATAAGTGTTATGCGTTATGCGATATGCGTCATGCATCAAGCCTTATGCGTTATGGGTTATGCGTTAACGTTATGCGTTATGCGTTATGCGATATGCGTTGTGCGTTATACGTTTGCCCTATGCGTTATGCGCTATGCTTTATGCGTAATGCGTTATGCGTTATGCCTTATGTGTTATGCGTTATGTGTTATGTATTATGCGTTATGCGTTATGCGATATGCGTTGTTCGTTATACGTTTGCCTTATGCGTTATGCGTTATGTGTTATGCGTTAAAAGTTATGCGTTATGCGTTATGCGTTATGCGTTATGAGTTATGCGTTATGCGTTATGCGTTATGCGTAATACGTTATGCGTTATGCGTTATGGGTTATGCGTTAACGTTATGCGTTATGCGTTATGCGTTATACGATTGCCTTATGCGTTATGCGTTATGCGTTATGCGTTATGCATAATGCGTTGTGCGTAATGCGTTATGCGTTATGCGTTATGCGTTATGCGTTGTGCTTTATGCGTTATGCGTTATGCGTTGTGCGTTATGCGTTATGCGTTATGCGTTATGCGTTATGCGTTATGCGTTATGCGTTATGCGTTATGCTTTATGCGTTATGCGTTATGCGTTATGCGTTATGAGTAATGCGTTATGCGTTATGTGTTATGCGTTATGCGTTATGCGTTATGCGTTATGCGTTATGCGTTATGCGTTTTGTGTAATGCGATATGCGTTATGCGTTATGCGTTATGCGTTATGCGTTATGCGTTATGCGTTATGCGTTATGCGTTATGCTTTATGCGTTATGCGTTATACGTTATGCGTTGTGCGTTATGCTTTGTGCGTTATGCATTTTGCGTTATGCGTCATGCGTTATGCGTTATGAGTTATAAGTTATGCGTTATGCGTTATGCGTTATGCGTTATGCTTTATGCGTTATGCGTTAAGCGTTATGCGTTGTGCGTTATGCGTTATGCGTTATGCGTTATGCGTTATGCGTTATGCGTTATGCATTATACGTTTGCGTTACGCTATATGCTTTATGCGTTATGCGTTATACGTTATGCGTTGTGCGTTATGCTTTGTGCGTTATGCATTTTGCGTTATGCGCCATGCGTTATGCGTTATGAGTTATAAGATATGCGTTATGCGTTTTGCGTTTTGCGTTATGCGTTATGCTTTATGCGTTATGTGTTATGCGTTATGCGTTGTGCGTTATGCGTTGTGCGTTATGCATTTTGCGTTATGCGCCATGCGTTATGCGTTATGAGTTATAAGTTATGCGTTATGCGTTATGCGTTATGCGTTATACGTTATGCGTTATGCGTTATGCGTTATGCCATATGCGTTATGGGTTATGCGTTATGCGTTATGCGTTATGCGTTATGCGTTATGCGTTATGCGTTATGCGTGATGCGTTATGCTTTATGCGTTATGCGTTATGAGTTATACGTTATGCGTTATGAGTTATACGTTATGCATTTTGCGTTATGCGCCATACGTTATGCGTCATGCGTTATGCGTTATGCGTTATACGTTATGCGTTATGCGTTATGCATTATGCGTTATGCGTTATGAGTAATGCGTTATGCGTTATGCGTTATGCGTTATGCTTTATGCTTTAGGCGTTATGCGTTATGCGTTATGCGTTATGCGTTATGCGTTATGCGGTATGCGTTATGCGATATGCGTCATGCATCAAGCCTTATGCGTTATGGGTTATGCGTTAACGTTATGCGTTATGCGTTATGCGTTATGCGTTATGCGATATGCGTTGTGCGTTATACGTTTGCCTTATGCGTTATGGGTTATGCGTTAACCTTATGCGTTATGCGTTATGCCTTATGCGATATGCGTTGTGCGTTATACGTTTGCCTTATGCGTTATGCGTTATGCTTTATGCGTTATGCGTTATGCGTTATGCCTTATGCGTTATGCGTTATGTGTTATGTATTATGCGTTATGCGTTGTTCGTTATGCGTTATGCGTTATGCGTTATGCGTTATGCGATATGCGCTGTGCGTTATAAGTTTGCCTTATGCGTTATGCGTTATGCGTTATACGTTTGCGTTACGCGTTATGCGTTATGCGTTATGCGTTATGCGTTACGCGTTATGCGTTATGCGTTATGCGTTATGTGTTATGCATTATGCGTTATGAGTTGTTCGTTATGCGTTATGCGTTGTGCGTTATACGTTTGCGTTACGCGTTATACGTTATGCGTTATGCGTTATGCGATAAGTGTTATGCGTTATGCGTTATGCGTTATACGTTTGCGTTACGCGTTATGCGTTATGCGTTATGCGATATGCGTTGTGCGTTATACGTTTGCCTTATGCGTTATGCGTTATGCGTTATGCGTTTGCCTTATGCGTTATGCGTTTTGCTTTATGCGTTATGCCATATGCGTTATGCGTTATGCGTTATGCGTTATATCGTTATGCGTTATGCGTTATTTCGTTATGCGTTATGCGTTATGCGTTATGCGTTATGCGTTATGCGTTATGCGTTATGTGTTATGCATTATGCGTTATGAGTTGTTCGTTATGCGTTATGCGTTGTGCGTTATACGTTTGCGTTACGCGTTATACGTTATGCGTTATGCGTTATGCGATAAGTGTTATGCGTTATGCGATATGCGTCATGCATCAAGCCTTATGCGTTATGGGTTATGCGTTAACGTTATGCGTTATGCGTTATGCGATATGCGTTGTGCGTTATACGTTTGCCCTATGCGTTATGCGCTATGCTTTATGCGTAATGCGTTATGCGTTATGCCTTATGTGTTATGCGTTATGTGTTATGTATTATGCGTTATGCGTTATGCGATATGCGTTGTTCGTTATACGTTTGCCTTATGCGTTATGCGTTATGTGTTATGCGTTATGCGTTATGCGATATGCGTTGTGCGTTACGCGTTATGCGTTATGCGTTATGTGTTATGCGTTATGCGTTATAAGTTATGCGTTATGCGTTATGCGTTATGAGTTATGCGTTATGCGTTATGCGTTATGCGTAATACGTTATGCGTTATGCGTTATGGGTTATGCGTTAACGTTATGCGTTATGCGTTATGCGTTATACGTTTGCCTTATGCGTTATGCGTTATGCGTTGTGCGTTATGCATAATGCGTTATGCGTAATGCGTTATGCGTTATGCGTTATGCGTTATGCGTTGTGCTTTATGCGTTATGCGTTATGCGTTGTGCGTTATGCGTTATGCGTTATGCGTTATGCGTTATGCGTTATGCGTTATGCGTTATGCGTGATGCGTTATGCTTTATGCGTTATGCGTTATGAGTTATACGTTATGCATTTTGCGTTATGCGCCATACGTTATGCGTAATGAGTTATAAGTTATGCGTTATGCGTTATGCGTTATACGTTATGCGTTATGCGTTATGCGTTATGCGTTATGCGTAATCGCGTTATGCGTTATGCGTTATGCGTTATGCTTTATGCGTTATGCGTTGTGCTTTATGCATTATGAGTAATGCGTTATGCGTTATGCGTTATGCGTTATGCTTTATGCGTTATGCGTTATGCGTTATGCGTTATGCGTTATGCGTTATGCGTTATGCGTTAAGCGTTATGTGTTATGCGTTATGTGCCATGCGTTATGCTTTATGCGTTATGCGTTAAGCGTTATGCGTTAAGCGTTATGCGTTGTGCGTTATACGTTTGCGTTACGCGTTATACGTTATGCGTTATGCGTTATGCGATAAGTGTTATGCGTTATGCGTTATGCGTTATGCGTAATTGCGTTATGCGTTATGCGTTATGCGTTGTGCTTTATGCGTTATGCGTTATGCGTTATGCGTTATGAGTAATGCGTTATGCGTTTGCCTTATGCGTTATGCGTTTTGCTTTATGCGTTATGCCTTATGCGTTATGCGTTATGCGTTATGCGTTATTTCGTTATGCGTTATGCGTTATTTCGTTATGCGTTATGCGTTATGCGTTATGCGTTATGCGTTACGTGTTATGCATTATGCGTTATGAGTTGTTCGTTATGCGTTATGCGTTGTGCGTTATACGTTTGCGTTACGCGTTATACGTTATGCGTTATGCGTTATGCGATAAGTGTTATGCGTTATACGTTATGCATTTTGCGTTATGCGCCATAGGTTATGCGTAATGAGTTATAAGTTATGCGTTATGCGTTATGCGTTATACGTTATGCGTTATGCGTTATGCGTTATGCGTAATTGCGTTATGCGTTATGCGTTATGCGTTATGCTTTATGCGTTATGCGTTATGCGTTATGCGTTATGAGTAATGCGTTATGCGTTATGCGTTATGCGTTATGCTTTATGCGTTATGCGTTATGCGTTATGCGTTATGCGTTATGCGTTATGCGTTATGCGTTATGCGTTATGCGTTATGTGTTATGCGTTATGTGCCATGCGTTATGCTTTATGCGTTATGCGTTAAGCGTTATGCGTTAAGCGTTATGCGTTATGCGTTATGCGTTATACGATTGCCTTATGCGTTATGCGTTATGCGTTATGCGTTATGCATAATGCGTTATGCGTAATGCGTTATGCGTTATGCGTTATGCGTTATGCGTTGTGCTTTATGCGTTATGCGTTATGCGTTGTGCGTTATGCGTTATGCGTTATGCGTTATGCGTTATGCGTTATGCGTTATGCGTTATGAGTTGTTCGTTATGCGTTATGCGTTGTGCGTTATACGTTTGCGTTACGCGTTATACGTTATGCGTTATGCGTTATGCGATAAGTGTTATGCGTTATGCGATATGCGTCATGCATCAAGCCTTATGCGTTATGGGTTATGCGTTAACGTTATGCGTTATGCGTTATGCGATATGCGTTGTGCGTTATACGTTTGCCCTATGCGTTATGCGCTATGCTTTATGCGTAATGCGTTATGCGTTATGCCTTATGTGTTATGCGTTATGTGTTATGTATTATGCGTTATGCGTTATGCGATATGCGTTGTTCGTTATACGTTTGCCTTATGCGTTATGCGTTATGTGTTATGCGTTAAAAGTTATGCGTTATGCGTTATGCGTTATGAGTTATGCGTTATGCGTTATGCGTTATGCGTTATGCGTAATACGTTATGCGTTATGCGTTATGGGTTATGCGTTAACGTTATGCGTTATGCGTTATGCGTTATACGATTGCCTTATGCGTTATGCGTTATGCGTTATGCGTTATGCATAATGCGTTATGCGTAATGCGTTATGCGTTATGCGTTATGCGTTATGCGTTGTGCTTTATGCGTTATGCGTTATGCGTTGTGCGTTATGCGTTATGCGTTATGCGTTATGCGTTATGCGTTATGCGTTATGCGTTATGCTTTATGCGTTATGCGTTATGCGTTATGCGTTATGAGTAATGCGTTATGCGTTATGCGTTATGCGTTATGCTTTATGCGTTATGCGTTATGCGTTATGCGTTATGCGTTATGCGTTATGCGTTATGCGTTAAGCGTTAAGCGTTATGTGTTATGCGTTATGTGCCATGCGTTATGCTTTATGCGTTATGCGTTAAGCGTTATGCGTTAAGCGTTATGCGTTATGCGTTATGCGTTATGCCTTATGCCTTATGGGTTTGCGTTATGCGTTATGCCTTATGCGTTATGCGATATGCGTCATGCATCAAGCCTTATGCGTTATGGGTTATGCGTTAACGTTATGCGTTATGCGTTATGCGTTAAGCGTTATGTGTTATGCGTTATGTGCCATGCATTATGCTTTATGCGTTATGCGTTAAGCGTTATGCGTTAAGCGTTATGCGTTATGCGTTATGCGTTATGCCTTATGCCTTATGGGTTTGCGTTATGCGTTATGCCTTATGCGTTATGCGATATGCGTCATGCATCAAGCCTTATGCGTTATGGGTTATGCGTTAACGTTATGCGTTATGCTTTATGCGTTATGCGTTATGCGATATGCGTTGTGCGTTATACGTTTGCCTTATGCGTTATGCGTTATGCGTTATGCTTTATGCGTTATGCGTTATGCGTTATGCCTTATGCGTTATGCGTTATGCGTTATGCGTCATGCGTTATGCGTTCTGCGTTATGCGTTGTGCGTTATACGTTTGCCTTATGCGTTATGCGTTATGCTTTATGCGTTATGCGTTATGCGTTATGCCTTATGCGTTATGCGTTATGCGTTATGTGTCATGCGTTATGCGTTCTGCGTTATGCGTTATGCGTTATGCTTTATGCGTTATGCGTTATGCGTTATGTGTTATGTATTATGCGTTATGCGATATGCGTTATGCGTTACGCGTTATGCGTTATGCGTTATGCGTTATGCGTTATGCGTTATGCTTTATGCGTTATGCGTTATGCGTTATGCGTTATGCTTTATGGGTTAGTCGTTATGCGTAATGCGTTAGACGGTATGCGTTATGCGTTTTTCGTTATGCGTTATGCGTTATGCGTTATGCGTCATGCGTTATGCGTTCTGCGTTATGCGTTATGCGTTATACGTTATGCGTAATGCGTTATGCGTTATGCGTTATGCGTTATGCGTTATGCGTTATGCGTTATGCGTTATGCGTTATGCGTTATGCGTTATGCGTTATGCGTTATGCGTTATGCGATATGCGTTATGCGTTATGCGTTATGCGTTATGCATTATGCGTTATGCGTTATGCGTTATGCGTTATGCTTTATGCGTTATGTGTTATGCGTTATGCGTTGTGCGTTATGCGTTGTGCGTTATGCATTTTGCGTTATGCGCCATGCGTTATGCGTTATGAGTTGTAAGTTATGCGTTATGCGTTATGCGTTATGCGTTATGCGTTATACGTTATGCGTTATGCGTTATGCGTTATGTGTTATGCGTAATACGTTATGCGATATGCGTTATGCGTTATGCGTTATGCGTTTTGCGTAATGCGTTATGCGTTATGCGTTATGCTTTATGGTTTAGTCGTTATGCGTAATGCGTTAGACGGTATGCGTTATGCGTTTTTCGTTATGCGTTATGCTTTATGCGTTATGCGTCATGCGTTATGCGTTATGCGTTATGCTTTATGCGTTATTCGTTATGCGTTATGCGTTAGACGGTATGCGTTATGCGTTTTGCGTTATGCGTTATGCGTTATGCGTTATGCGTTATGCCTTATGCGTTATGCGTTATGCGTTATGCGTTATGCGTTATGCGTTATGCGTTATGCGTTATGCGTTATGCGTAATGCGTTATGCGTTATGCGTTATGCTTTATGCGTTATTCGTTATGCGTTATGCGTTAGACGGTATGCGTTATGCGTTTTGCGTTATGCGTTATGCGTTATGCGTTATGCGTTATGCGTTATGCCTTATGCGTTATGCGTTATGCGTTATGCGTTATGCGTTATGCGTTATGCGTTATGCGTTATGCGTTATGCGTTATGCGTTATGCGTTATGCGTTATGCGTTATGCTTTATGCGTTATGCGTTAAGCGTTATGCGTTGTGCGTTATGCATTGTGCGTTATGCCATATGCGTTATGCGTGATCCGACATGCGTTATGCGTTATGCGTTATACGTTATGCATTTTGCGTTATGCGCCATGCGTTATGCGTTATGAGTTATAAGTTATATGTTATGCGTTATGCGTTATGCATTATACGTTTTACGTTATGCGTTATGCGTTTTGGGTTATGCGTAATGCGTTATGCGTTATGCGTTATGCGTTATGCGTTATGCGTTATGCGTTATGCGTTGTTCAATAAGCGTAGAAGGTTTTCGTGGAAGGGAGCAATGTTCAATAAAGCACAGAAGGATGGTAGATTAGCGTGTTACCAGTTTGTCCACTTTATTAAAATTGCCTTAATTGTCACACACAAAACCCAAATTAACTTTTAGTCAAAAAGAAACCCGACGCCACTTATAACTATTAACGTAAGCGAGAAAACAGTAGTATAACAAGTTTAAAGGAACTGGCACAAGAAGCGCAAGGGCCTGAATCCTTTTCATAAGAACAGTAACTTTCTTAGAAGGCGTTGAAGCGTAACTGCCGTTTGGCAAGCAATTAGGAGTGACGATCCTGTTCGAAAGGTGGGGGGAGAGGCGACGAGGGACCTCTGTTTGTCTAGCTTCCTTATTATGATTTTGGCAAGCCCGTCGCCTCTCTCCCCCCGTCCTACCTTGTCACACGTGTCGCCAAGGCGCTCGCGTGATCCGAAACATCCCGCCCGCCTTTGTTGATCGGCACAACGAATCAACAAAGATCGAAGTGGGTGCAGATGACCTGTCAACGTTCGTCGGTAGCGCTACTGGTAGGGAAGGGGCAGATTTTGGCGATAGGCCGGGTTAGAACGGATGTTGCCGTACGCACGGTTACAACGCGAACTAGTCCGTCCGATCCGGCATGAGCCTGTTCAATTCTCCCTAACGGCCATCGTGTGGGTGGTGTTGCTTCACTCAGTATGAGGCACAAGTCACCAGGCTTCAGGTTCGGTTTTTCCTTGGTCCACTTCGTCCTTTGTTGCAAGGTTTGGAGGTACTCGAAGGACCAGCGATCCCAGAAATGATCTCGTTGCTGTTGGATCATTTGCCAACGATCGAGCCTGGCGGACTGGACATCCGAAAGTGATGGCTCCGGGATAGCCGTTAAGGGGGCCCCTATGAGAAAGTGGGCTGGGGTCAAGGCGGAGAGGTCGGTAGCTTCGTCCGTTAAAGGCGTTAGTGGTCGAGAATTTAAACAAGCCTCGACTTGCGTTAACAAGGTGGACATCTCCTCAAAGGTGAGGAGGGTCTCATCGATTACGCGACGTAGGTGGAACTTCACCGACTTGACCGCAGCCTCCCAGATACCTCCGAAATGAGGTGCAGCAGGAGGGTTAAACACCCAGCGTGTGCCGGCTTCAGCTAGAGCTTGTCGAGTTTTACGCATTTCCTCATTGGCTGCATTGAGCATTCGCCTCAATTCGTTATCGGCACCCACGAAGGTCGTGCCGCAGTCGCTACGGAGGGACGCACAGAGGCCGCGACGCGAAACGAAACGCCGATAGGCAGCGAGGAAGGCTTCGGACGAGTAGTCGCAAACTAGCTCGAGATGTACGGCACGAGTTGCTAAGCATACGAATAAGGCAATATAGGACTTTCGTGTCCGTGTACCACGTCCCGGGGAAAACTTAGTATTAAAGGGTCCCGCATAATCGACGCCAGAATTATAGAATGGGCGAGTAGGTGTAACGCGGGTCGAAGGCAAATCGCTCATTTGTTGAACCGCGGCTTTCGTGCGCCATCTCCAGCATTTGACGCAATTATATATGTGTTTTCGCACTGCTTGGCGGCCGCGAGGAATCCAATACATACGTCGCAAATTGTACAAAGTTAACTGTGTTCCTCCATGTAACAGTCTCTCGTGGAAGTAAACTATAAGAAGTGCGGTCACCGTACTTTTTTCAGGCATAATAATCGGGTGTTTTTCGTCGTAATCCAGGAGAGAGTGTTTCAAACGCCCGCCAACACGCAGAATTCCCCGCTCGTCCAGGAATGGACTTAGTCGCACGAGGGGTCCCCGGAGAGGGGGGCGCGATGCTTGTAGGCAAGAGATCTCGGTAGAGAAAAAACGACGCTGTTCGCACCGAACTATTGTGAGTCGAGCGTTTTCGAGTTCATTGCTCCATAAGAAGGTGTCTTTAATTTTCGAAGTCTTTCGCGCGCAGTTAGTGAAGCGCAAGCACCAAGCAACGGACCGAAGTAGGCGCGTGAAGGACGAGTACCGGGCTAATAGTTCCGTAATTCGAGAGGACGTTTCGGCAGTGACAGTAGTATTGTGTACCGTTTTCTCCGCGCGTTTTTCTTCTTCCGTGTCCATACCTGTCGTATAATAATCTTTGAATTCTCTCGTAGAGGTGGCGAGGAAGGAAGGCCCCTGCCACCAGAGTGAATTCGTAGCAAGTGCATCTCCGCTTAAACCCCGAGAAGCGGGATCGGCGGGGTTATCTTTCGAGCGAATATGGTGCCAAGCATCCGGAGAATAGAGGTTTTGTATTTCGGCAACTCTATTGGCAACAAAGGTTTTCCATTTGGATGGTCGACCCTGTAACCAACTAAGAACGATTGTCGAATCTGACCAAAGATATATCTTAGCATCGTGCAACTGTAAAACATTAAGAACGCGTTTAACGAGTCGAGACAGCAGTACAGCGGCACACAATTCAAGTCGCGGAAGAGATACCTGTTGGAGGGGGGCCACCTTGGTTTTTGCCATGACTAATCGGACGAGAGGCTTCGCGGCGGTCTCGAATGATCGAATGTAAACAACCCCGGCATATGCTTTCTCCGAGGCATCAGCGAAACCGTGTATCTCGAGCACGTGTTTACTGTTTATCCCCACCCAGCGAGGCATTCTGACAGCCGAAATACAAGCAAGACTGTGCGAGTGGGTCGCCCAGTATTTAGTCTGCGCGGGTGGCAGCGGGTCATCCCAATCAAGTTTTAAAAGCCAGAGTGTTTGTAGGAATATTTTGGCCGTAACAGTAACCGGGGCCAAAAAACCTAGCGGATCGTAGACAGAAGCCATCTCCTTCAACACTTGTCGTTTGGTTATCGTGATCTGAGGGTCGCGAGGTTTTAACTCGAAGAGAAAGAAATCTCCCGCGGGCTGCCACCGTACTCCCAGTAGGGAAAAAATGGTTTCGGCTGAGCTGTCACCCGGGGGAGCAACTTGCTCGGCCGACAGATGGTCAAGCAACTTTGGATCATTGGAAGTCCACTTCCTCAGTGTGAAGCCGCCCGCCTTGAGAGCGCCAATCAACTGCTTTTGGACTTCGAGGGCTTCTTCAATCGTCGAGGCCCCGGAAAGTACATCGTCCATGTAAACCTCAGATCTCAAGCATTCAGCAGCCAACGGATAGCGGCTCTCTTCGTCGATACTGAGCTGACGTATGGTACGCATAGTAAGGTAAGGCGCGCAAGAAAGACCGTAAGTGACCGTACGTAGCCGATACTCGTTTACCTCACCATCAGAGTCGCGTCGCCACAATATACGTTGTGAGTCGAGATCCTCGTCAGCAAGCCAGATTTGCCGATACATCTTCTCCATGTCGGCCGCGAATACGATGGTATGACACCGCCAACGTAGTAATAAATCCGGAATCTCGGGCAAAAGGTTGGGTCCCGCGTGCAATAGTTCATTTAAAGAGATTCCAGTCGTGGTTTTACTAGATCCATTGAAAACGACGCGTAGTTTAGTCGTCGTACTAGACTCTCGCCAAACGCCGTGATGCGGCAGATAGTAAATTTTTGTATTTTCTCTTTTCACAGTAGCGAGTTCCATGTGATTTAGAGCAAGATACTCTTCTAGGAAAGCGTGGTACCGTTCGGCAAATTCCTTTGAAGTAGAGAAGCGTTTTTCTAGTTTCGAAAGCATTGTCGAAGCAGTTTTGCGCGAATCACCGAGCAGCGAGAGATCTCTCTTGAAAGGGAGTCGTACGATGTATCGGCCAGTAGGGTCACGCGTGTGTGTACGAACGAAACTTTTCTCGCAATCGTCCTCGTCCGCGGTCAGCTCAGTAGAGGAGGGAGGGGAAGTTACCTCCTCCAACGACCAAAATCTTTGTAGCAAAGTGCTGATATCATCGTCGACCGAGCAATGTAGTATTATGCGACGAGAGTGTGAAGGAGAGTTTTTAACTTCTCCCGGCGGACCAGTGACAATCCACCCAAGTGTCGTGGCTTGAGCGACGGGGGACCCCGCCGCGCCCTGACGCAGACCTTCGCGAATAATCAGTGCGTAAACATCGGCTCCAAGTAAAAGCTCGATGGGTTGTCGAGAAGCGAAGTCAGGGTCAGCAAGTTCTAAGTTAGCAAGATGAGACCATGTGGTCGGACCGGCGGTTGTAGGTGGCTCGTAGTTTGACAATCGCGGAAGGATGACAGCGTCTACGGAGTAAGACGTCGTAGGATCTAATCGCGATGACACGGTCAAATTCACCCTTCCTCGAGGTCGGCTTCGCATAGAGTCGACCCCCTCCAGCGGTACGTTAAAGGGTTTGCGAGGTAATTTAAGGCGTTGCACGATGCTTTCTCCAATCAGAGAGACTTCGGAGCACGGGTCGATTAGAGCGCGAACGAAAATTCTTTCTCCCGGGCAAACATCGACTCCCACGATTGCAGTAGCTAGAATCAAAGTTTGGCTCATCCGCGTACAATTAACAGTTTTAACGACAGGCTTGGACACGGAGGAGGCAGCATCGAATTTCTCTACCGAGTGGGTAGTTTCCTGAGGAATATGTAATGAGGTATGATGCTTACCTAAGCACGTTTGGCAACGTTTACTGGACTTGCAATCGCGGACATGGTGGTTCGACAGACAATTGAAACAAATGTTTTTTTTTTCAGTTACCAAAGTCCTCCTCTCCGGGGGCGCAAGGCTCTTAAATCTAGGGCAGAAAAGAATGAAATGTTCCTGCTGGCACAGGCGGCACTTCGACGTTCCGGTTGAACCCGTGACGGCGTGCACCTTCGGTCGGCGTGATGTCCCGCGAGGAGCAGCAGCTGGAGTGGGGGTCCTCCTCTCAGTAGATGGAGTGGGGGGCCTTCTGTCGTCAGATGGAGCCGCGAGGTGCGATGAAGCAGAGGTGGGGAGCAGGTTGCAAGAAGGCAACGAGGATACAGTCAAGGACCGCAGCCGTGCCCTCAGAAAGTCGGATAATTGGGAAAAAGTCGGCAGTTCCTCTTTTCCTTCCAGCGTTGTTTCCCAGCTCAATCGAGTCTCGCCATCCAAACGTTGCACGGTGATATAGTTGAGCCAATCGCTCCAATGCTCGACGGGACGTTTTAGAGCCGCTAACGCCTCAACGGCGTTCTGTGTTCCGTGAAGTAAAGTCTTTAGTTCAGAAGCACATTCCGTCTTCATGCAAGGTAGAGACAAGAGAGCGCCAAGTTGCGCATTGACCAGCACGGAAACATTGTCGTATTCCTTCTCGAGAAGTTTCCACGCTCTCGAAAAGTCTTCGTTGGTGATTGGAATATGTCTCAACCGGTCTGCAGCTTCACCCGTAACGCTTGTCTTGAGGTAATGCAGGCGTTCGACATCGGTGAGGTGTTTGTTGTCAATCACCATCGAGCGAAAGAGATCCCGGAAACTGGTCCACTTAGTAAAATTGCCGTCGAATGGTGTGAGGACAATTTTTGGCATCGCCGGCCGTTTGGGTTGTTGCTGGTCAGTAACGGTTCCCGGTTGGACAGTAGTTGTTCCCAGAAACTTCTTTAAACCCGCCTTTTCCGAAAGGTAGGCTTCTTCCGTCTCATCGTATAGATTATTGGCGAAATACCGGCATTTACTCGTGACCTCGTCTAGTTTAGAGCGCAGCGTATCGTCGTTGGAGGTAAATTCGAGCCAGTAGGTCTCCAACAACTCGAGTCTAGCTTCAACGGTATCCCGATTAATGTTGTCGGCTCCCTTTTTCTTCAAATTCTCGATCATACGAGAGATTCGAATCGCTAACGTCTCCTGTTTTTTGAGAAGAGCCTCCATGTTCAAACGTAACCGTTGGGCAAAGTCAAAGGCACGAATGTTTTGGTAAGACAGGTCGAACAACACTCACCGAGCTAGCAACCGTTAATTTGAATTCGAGCACTTCCACGACACGTTTTTCGAAGTTTCGCACAAAAATCCGGCTCGAAGGACCACTAATTTATGTTCAATAAGCGTAGAAGGTTTTCGTGGAAGGGAGCAATGTTCAATAAAGCACAGAAGGATGGTAGATTAGCGTGTTACCAGTTTGTCCACTTTATTAAAATTGCCTTAATTGTCACACACAAAACCCAAATTAACTTTTAGTCAAAAAGAAACCCGACACCACTTATAACTATTAACGTAAGCGAGAAAACAGTAGTATAACAAGTTTAAAGGAACTGGCACAAGAAGCGCAAGGGCCTGAATCCTTTTCATAAGAACAGTAACTTTCTTAGAAGGCGTTGAAGCGTAACTGCCGTTTGGCAAGCAATTAGCAGTGACGATCCTGTTCGAAAGGTGGGGGGAGAGGCGACGAGGGACCACTGTTTGTCTAGCTTCCTTATTATGATTTTGGCAAGCCCGTCGCCTCTCTCCCCCCGTCCTACCTTGTCACACGTGTCGCCAAGGCGCTCGCGTGATCCGAAACATGCGTTATGCTTTATGCGTTATGCGTTATGCTTTATGCGTTATGCGTTAAGCGTTATGCGCTGTGCGTTATGCGTTGTGCGTTATGCCATATGCGTTATGCGTGATCCGACATGCGTTATGCGTTATGCGTTATACGTTATGCATTTTGCGTTATGCGCCATGCGTTATGCGTTATGAGTTATAAGTTATGCGTTATGCGTTATGCGTTATGCATTATACGTTTTACGTTATGCGTTATGCGTTTTGCGTTATGCGTAATGCGTTATGGGTTATGCGTTATGCGTTATGCGTTATGCGTTATGCGTTATGCTTTATGCGTTATGTGTTATACGTTATGCGTTGTGCGTTATGCGTTGTGCGTTATGCATTTTGCGTTATGCGCCATGCGTTATGCGTTATGAGTTATAAGTTATGCGTTATGCGTTATACGTTATGCGTTATGCGTTATGCGTCATGCATCAAGCCTTATGCGTTATGGGTTATGCGTTAACGTTATGCGTTATGCGTTATGCGTTATGCGATATGCGTTGTCCGTTATACGTTTGCCTTATGCGTTATGGGTTATGCGTTAACCTTATGCGTTATGCGTTATGCGTTATGCCTTGTGCGATATGCGTTGTGCGTTATACGTTTGCATTATGCGTTATGCGTTATGCTTTATGCGTTATGCGTTATGCCTTACGCGTTATGCGTTATGCGTTATGTGTTATGTATTATGCGTTATGCGTTGTTCGTTATGCGTTATGCGTTATGCGTTATGCGTTATGCGATATGCGTTGTGCGTTATACGTTTGCCTTATACGTTATGCGTTATGCTTTATGCGTTATGCGTTATGCGTTATGCGTTATGCGTTATGCGTTATGCGTTATGCGTTATGCGTTATGCGTTATGCGTTATGCGTTATGCGTTATGTATTATGCATTATGCGTTATGAGTTGTTCATTATGCGTTATGCGTTGTGCGTTATACGTTTGCGTTATGCGTTATGCGTTATGCGTTATGCGATATGCGTTATGAGTTATAAGTTATGCGTTATGCCTTATGCGTTATGCGATATGCGTCATGCTTCAAGCCTTATGCGTTATGGGTTATGCGTTAACGTTATGCGTTATGCGTTATGCGTTATGCGATATGCGTTGTGCGCTATACGTTTGCCTTATGCGTTATGGGTTATGCGTTATCGTTATGCGTTATGCGTTATGCGTTATGCGATATGCGTTGTGCGGTATGCCTTATGCGTTATGCGTTATGTGTTATGTATTATGCGTTATGCGTTATGCGTAATGCGTTATGCGTTATGCGTTATTCTTTATGCGTTATGCGTTATGCGTTATGTGTTATGTATTATGCGTTATGCGATATGCGTTGTGCGTTACGCGTTATGCGTTATGCGTTATGCGTTATGCGTTATGCTTTATGCGTTATGCGTTATGCGTTATACGTTATGCGTAATGCGTTATGCGTTATGCGTTATGCGTTATGCGTTATGCGTTATGCGTTATGCGTTATGCGTTATGCGATATGCGTTATGCGTTATGCGTTATGCGTTCTGCGTTATGCGTTATGCGTTATACGTTATGCGTAATGCGTTATGCGTTATGCGTAATGCGTTATGCGTTATGCGTTATGCGTTATGCGTTATGCGTTATGCGTTATGCGTTATGCGATATGCGTTATGCGTTATGCGTTATGCGTTATGCGTTCTGCGTTATGCGTTATGCGTTATACGTTATGCGTAATGCGTTATGCGTTATGCGTTATGCGTTATGCGTTATGCGTTATGCGTTATGCGTTATGCGATATGCGTTATGCGTTATGCGTTATGCGTTATGCATTATGCGTTATGCGTTATGCGTTATGCTTTATGCGTTATGTGTTATGCGTTATGCGTTGTGCGTTATGCGTTGTGCGTTATGCATTTTGCGTTATGCGTTATGCGTAATGCGTTATGCGTTATGCGTTATGCGTTATGCGTTATGCGTTATGCGTTATGCGTTATGCGATATGCGTTATGCGTTATGCGTTATGCGTTATGCGTTCTGCGTTATGCGTTATGCGTTATACGTTATGCGTAATGCGTTATGCGTTATGCGTTATGCGTTATGCGTTATGCGTTATGCGTTATGCGTTATGCGATATGCGTTATGCGTTATGCGTTATGCGTTATGCATTATGCGTTATGCGTTATGCGTTATGCTTTATGCGTTATGTGTTATGCGTTATGCGTTGTGCGTTATGCGTTGTGCGTTATGCATTTTGCGTTATGCGCCATGCGTTATGCGTTATGAGTTATGCGTTATGCGTTATGCGTTATGCGTTATGCGTTATACGTTATGCGTTATGCGTTATGCGTTATGCGTTATGCGTTATGCTTTATGCGTTATGCGTTAAGCGTTATGCGTTGTGCGTTATACGTTTGCCTTATACGTTATGCGTTATGCTTTATGCGTTATGCGTTATGCGATATGCGTTGTGCGTTATACGTTTGCCTTATACGTTATGCGTTATGCCTTATGCGTTATGGGTTATGCGTTAACCTTATGCGTTATGCGTTATGCGTTATGCCTTGTGCGATATGCGTTGTGCGTTATACGTTTGCATTATGCGTTATGCGTTATGCTTTATGCGTTATGCGTTATGCCTTACGCGTTATGCGTTATGCGTTATGTGTTATGTATTATGCGTTATGCGTTGTTCGTTATGCGTTATGCGTTATGCGTTATGCGTTATGCGATATGCGTTGTGCGTTATACGTTTGCCTTATACGTTATGCGTTATGCTTTATGCGTTATGCGTTATGCGTTATGCGTTATGCGTTATGCGTTATGCGTTATGCGTTATGCGTTATGCGTTATGCGTTATGCGTTATGCGTTATGTATTATGCATTATGCGTTATGAGTTGTTCATTATGCGTTATGCGTTGTGCGTTATACGTTTGCGTTATGCGTTATGCGTTATGCGTTATGCGATATGCGTTATGAGTTATAAGTTATGCGTTATGCCTTATGCGTTATGCGATATGCGTCATGCTTCAAGCCTTATGCGTTATGGGTTATGCGTTAACGTTATGCGTTATGCGTTATGCGTTATGCGATATGCGTTGTGCGCTATACGTTTGCCTTATGCGTTATGGGTTATGCGTTATCGTTATGCGTTATGCGTTATGCGTTATGCGATATGCGTTGTGCGGTATGCCTTATGCGTTATGCGTTATGTGTTATGTATTATGCGTTATGCGTTATGCGTAATGCGTTATGCGTTATGCGTTATTCTTTATGCGTTATGCGTTATGCGTTATGTGTTATGTATTATGCGTTATGCGATATGCGTTGTGCGTTACGCGTTATGCGTTATGCGTTATGCGTTATGCGTTATGCTTTATGCGTTATGCGTTATGCGTTATACGTTATGCGTAATGCGTTATGCGTTATGCGTTATGCGTTATGCGTTATGCGTTATGCGTTATGCGTTATGCGTTATGCGATATGCGTTATGCGTTATGCGTTATGCGTTCTGCGTTATGCGTTATGCGTTATACGTTATGCGTAATGCGTTATGCGTTATGCGTAATGCGTTATGCGTTATGCGTTATGCGTTATGCGTTATGCGTTATGCGTTATGCGTTATGCGATATGCGTTATGCGTTATGCGTTATGCGTTATGCGTTCTGCGTTATGCGTTATGCGTTATACGTTATGCGTAATGCGTTATGCGTTATGCGTTATGCGTTATGCGTTATGCGTTATGCGTTATGCGTTATGCGATATGCGTTATGCGTTATGCGTTATGCGTTATGCGTTATGCGTTATGCGTTATGCGTTATGCTTTATGCGTTATGTGTTATGCGTTATGCGTTGTGCGTTATGCGTTGTGCGTTATGCATTTTGCGTTATGCGCCATGCGTTATGCGTTATGAGTTATGCGTTATGCGTTATGCGTTATGCGTTATGCGTTATACGTTATGCGTTATGCGTTATGCGTTATGCGTTATGCGTTATGCTTTATGCGTTATGCGTTAAGCGTTATGCGTTGTGCGTTATACGTTTGCCTTATACGTTATGCGTTATGCTTTATGCGTTATGCGTTATGCGATATGCGTTGTGCGTTATACGTTTGCCTTATACGTTATGCGTTATGCTTTATGCGTTATGCGTTATGCGTTATGCGTTATGCGTTATGCGTTATGCGTTATGCGTTATGCGTTATGCGTTATGCGTTATGCGTTATGCGTTATGCGTTATGCGTTATGCGTTATGTATTATGCATTATGCGTTATGAGTTGTTCATTATGCGTTATGCGTTGTGCGTTATACGTTTGCGTTATGCGTTATGCGTTATGCGTTATGCGATATGCGTTATGAGTTATAAGTTATGCGTTATGCCTTATGCGTTATGCGATATGCGTCATGCTTCAAGCCTTATGCGTTATGGGTTATGCGTTAACGTTATGCGTTATGCGTTATGCGTTATGCGATATGCGTTGTGCGCTATACGTTTGCCTTATGCGTTATGGGTTATGCGTTATCGTTATGCGTTATGCGTTATGCGTTATGCGATATGCGTTGTGCGTTATACGTTTGCCTTATGCGTTATGCGTTATGCTTTATGCGTTATGCGTTATGCGGTATGCCTTATGCGTTATGCGTTATGTGTTATGTATTATGCGTTATGCGTTATGCGTAATGCGTTATGCGTTATGCGTTATTCTTTATGCGTTATGCGTTATGCGTTATGTGTTATGTATTATGCGTTATGCGATATGCGTTGTGCGTTACGCGTTATGCGTTATGCGTTATGCGTTATGCGTTATGCTTTATGCGTTATGCGTTATGCGTTATGCGTTATGCTTTATGGGTTAGTCGTTATGCGTAATGCGTTAGACGGTATGCGTTATGCGTTTTGCGTTATGCGTTATGCGTTATGCGTTCTGCGTTATGCGTTATGCGTTATACGTTATGCGTAATGCGTTATGCGTTATGCGTTATGCGTTATGCGTTATGCGTTATGCGTTATGCGTTATGCGATATGCGTTATGCGTTATGCGTTATGCGTTATGTGTTATGCGTTTGCATTATGCGTTATGAGTTGTTCGTTATGCGTTATGCGTTGTGCGTTTTACGTTTGCGTTACGCGTTATGCGTTATGCGTTATGCGTTATACGTTTGCGTTACGCGTTATGCGTTATGCGTTATGCGTTATGCGTGATGCGTTATGCTTTATGCGTTATGCATTATGAGTTATACGTTATGCATTTTGCGGTATGCGCCATGCGTTATGCGTTATGAGTTATAAGTTATGCGTTATGCGTTATGCGTTATGCTTTATGCGTTATGCGTTAAGCTTTATGCGTTGTGCGTTATGCGTTGTGCGTTATGCCATATGCGTTATGCGTGATCCGACATGCGTTATGCGTTATGCGTTATGCCTTATGCCTTATGGGTTTGCGTTATGCGTTATGTGTTTTGCATAATGCGTTATACGTTATATATTATGCGTTATGCCTTATGCGTTATGCGATATCCGTCATGCATCAAGCCTTATTCGTTATGGGTTATGCGTTAACGTTATGCGTTATGCGATATTCGTTGTGCGTTATACGTTTGCGTTATGCGTTATGCGTTATGCGTTATGCTTTATGCGTTATGCGTTATGCGTTATACGGTATGCGTTATGCGTTATGCGTTTGCATTATGCGTTATGAGTTGTTCGTTATGCGTTATGCGTTGTGCGTTATACGTTTGCGTTACGCGTCATGCGTTATGCGTTATGCATTTTGCGTTATGCGCCATGCGTTATGCGTTATGAGTTATAAGTTATGCGTTATGCGTTATGCGTTATGCGTTATACGTTATGTTTTATGCGTTATGCGTTATGCGTTATGCGTAATGCGTTATGCGTTATGCGTTATGCGTTATGCGTTATGCGTTATGCGTTATGCATTATGCATTATGCGTTATGCGTCATGCGTTATGCGTTCTGCGATATGCGTTATGCGTCATGTGTTTTGCATAATGCGTTATACGTTATGTATTATGCGTTATGCGATATGCGTTGTGCGTTATACGTTTGCCTTATGCGTTATGGGTTATGCTTTATGCGTTATGCGTTATGCGTTATGCGTTACGCGACGGAGCTCGAGCGAAATTTTACCAAGTCCCCGCGTCAAGAGTAAACTTTTTTCCTGGCTGTTTCGGACGATTCTAAATGTTAGATCCCTGTATAATACCGCTTTAATGTAGTTTTACGAAGTTTCAACGCTCTCGGATGAGTGTTTTTCGAGAAAAATTGAAATAACCGTCGAGCGGGTCGTCTAGAAGCAGTTATATTGATTTTCTTCATTATCTTTGAATTTAAACTATTACAATTATTGCAAGGACATTTCAGATTTATCCATCCTGTGAAATTGTGTTTTATTATATCTTGAAATTCAAATGATTTTTTCAACATCTTGGGCAGTGCAAGGTGTACCACGCAATTTGTACTGATAGTAGTATTTGTATAATTACACGTTACACATCTTAATACCGTTGTTATTTCGTGTTGTACTGCATTTTTAATAAGAATCTCCTGATCACAAAGGGAGGTAATAAACTCAGCTGCATCGTGTAGCCGATTGTAAGCGTATTTTTCTCCTGCGAATTGGCGTAATTATAATATGTTTGGATTTTGATCCGACGATTTATATTGGTCTATAAAGACTTTTATAACATGTTCAGCTTTTTCAGTCGAAAATAAGTTTTCTCTTATGGATAAACAATATAACATGCATTGAATTGTGGCATTCGCATAACAAGAGACTCCATCAGAATTCGGGAGACCTCTTATGTAGTACTGAGTGGTATCGACGATGTGATCATTAGTACTCTGACATTCGGACATATAATTAGGTACTGCCCAGACAGCATCACTAATATTGCGAACATGGTTTTTAGAAATTGAAATAGTCATAAGATTAGGTCTATATTTTTTTCGCAATCTATTGTACTCTATTATAGCCGATTCTTGTGCTTTTACGGAAGATGGATCATAATTGATAAGATGCAGTCCTTGTAATGTGGTCACCCGAGAAAGAGCAACGTAAATTTGTCCACAAGTAAATATTGAATTACCTGCGTCTATGACAGCATTCTGCAAGCTTAGTCCTTGGCTTTTGTGAATAGTTATACCATAGCTGAGGCAAATCGGAAATTGTTTTCTAATAACGAACGCTCTATCCTGTACTTCAAATTTAACACTTACACGTTCTATTATATGTTCTTGCCCCGTGGGTAATATAATTTTCAATTTTTCAACGTCATTATCAACACCTTGCGTAACTGAAACAAGTTTAGCAATGGTACCGTTGACAAGACCTAGTGTAACATCAATATTTCTTCTAATCATGATTTGCACTCCTACTTTAACAATTATGACCCTTGCCAACCCCGCCGTTCGGGAGCTATCATCGTCATTATTGTTTAGTACCTTTGACACCTTTTTTTTCAAGTACGGTGCACAATTCGTTGTATCATGAGCAATCAAATGGATTTCTTCGGTTGGAAATCGACTCAGCATTGCAGCGTTCAGAACATCACACTGAACACATGTGGGAAGTAAACACACCGTATTAGATCCCACATTAAGCATGTAATCACATAATTCCTTTAATCGGTCATTACAATTTGTTGCTTTGAAATTTAATTTCCTCAATTCTAAAAGCTTTGTATCCGAATTGGTCACTACTCCGGTACGAATTCTCGACAAGATGTCTTTGTAAATATTATCACCCTGCTGTCGCATATTTATTGTCAATTCGTCGTAGCTAAACAAGGCAGACCATAAATTATAAGAACCTAATCCTCCAACATTTTTCTCCATAACCTTATTGGATAATTGTATAAAAGCAGGTTCTTCGTGAACAGGAGGAAGTTGTAGTAAGTCACCAAATAGCAGCATAGGCTTTTTTCCGAACCAACCATCACCGGAATCTGTAGTATCAAATATTTCTGCAAGTCGCAGATGTATGTACAGGAAAGTTACGTTAGAAACCATCGAAATTTCATCGATGATTACTAAAGCAACATTTTTGAGTTGATCTCGTACAATTTGAAGGGCTGCGTCGCTAAGTTGTCTATACTGGGCTGTATTCCCATGTTCTACAGGTAATTGAAATAATCGGTGTATGGTAAGACCTTCAATATTAAAAGCTGCGATTCCAGTAGGAGCAGTTACTGCTGTGTCTTTTCCCATAATCTGCTTGATCCAGTGTCTGATAGTTTTTATTAAAAAACTTTTCCCAGTGCCACCTTCTCCACTCACATAAAGTCTGAGAGTGTTATCGTTAGACGTCAAGGACTTAGTAACTTTATCAAATATCCGCTTCTGATCAAGGTTCAATTCCGAAATCATTTCTGCAAGATCACCACACACAAATTTGTTTCCTGCGTCTCTAAAATCTTTCATGGCGCCAACGGTTTCAACGGGAACACACTCTAATGGGTGATTGTCTTGATCATTTTCTTCCAGTTCTACAGTATTCAACACGTTCTTCTCAATTTGTTCCTTTATATGATCACGCGCTTGTTGAATATCCGTTATTCGTTCGTGATATTGAACTGCTTCTGTCACTTGTGATTGTAACGACAAAAAAGCTTCCGCGTATGTGTCAAATCCATTTTTCAATTCCTCGGTGTTTCTCCAAGGTTTGAATAATAATAATAATGAGAAATAATAATTCTCTGGTTGGATTTGAACATTGTACTTATAATGATTGATAAGATAACCTCTTTTCCTTTTTTTAAAAAACAAAGATGCACGGATTTCATAATATTCAGTTTTTTCAGACGGCCTATTTTTAGTAACGTCATACCACATAGCAAAATCGTACAGATGCATAGATTCCAATTCCTTAGGTCTGCTAGGATAGTAATCATCTATGAGGGATGGACAAAATATGTCTGTGGATTCACCTTCCAGATCCTCAATTTCTTTGCAAGTTTTCAATTTCCTACTTCTAAATATATTTACATCTAACCATCTAATAGTAGTACTGGAGTCAGTGCCATGCAATGCTAATCCTAAAAGAGTATCAGCGCATTCAGGCGCTCCACATTCTCTATGATTTAGCATGCGCATTCCAAGGCTACACAGAAGACTAGCAAATGACTTAGTAGAATTTATTGCTGCCATAGTGTCCGTAACGTAACTTTTTTCAGGCTTTGACACGTACTTAGTACAGTAACATGTTACCAACCCCGTCTTTTCCCCAATATATTGTATATCCATGTTACCTATCCAAACCATGAGAATAGGAGCATTAAAATCATTGATACGGACTTCCTTTATCGAACGTGGAAGATCATAGAGTCTACCTTTTGCTTTCAATTGTTTTCTAGCACCTATAGAAACAGCCACATCCCTTGTTGTCATAGTATCTGTAACTGGACGTGGAAATGAAAATCTGCATACTTTACAGAAGGAATTTTTAGTTTTTTTGTTGCGTAGACAGTAACTATTGCATTTATGCATTTGATGTGTAATTACACGTGTATATAATTCTGGCGACACATGCGGTGACGGCAATCTGCAAGTGACGTATTTCATAATGACTGCTGCTACTTCTTCCTTCGAGGATTTGTCGATTATAGGAGCATCTTCAATCCAAATTAAAAGATGAAAGTGTTGTAATCCCCTGCTTTGGTATTCTCTGCGCCAAAAGTAATGAGTGACCTTCCCAATCGGATTGTCGGGCGAACAAATGAAATCCAGCACAGCGTGGAATTTATTATCTAAAGTTGCCTTCACCTAAGAACCGCAATGCGTGAGAACCTATTTTCGTTCGTCGCTGCGCATCTTCGCCTTGATTGGTGGGATTTCCAATGCACAGCGCATACGCGCAGTGGCCCTGAAGCGACGCCACGCGCTGCAGCGCTGCATACTGCCTCATTCGTAGCCTACCGGGTGTCGATTCAGTATCGTTCAGTGCTCAAATAGTGTCCAGTATTTTGCGAAAGCTTTTATTTCTTGTTTCTTGTTTTGCGAAGTTTTTGTAAAACTTATCAGAAATGGAAGAACAAAATCCTGGTCCATCAAATGTATCTCCAGTAAAAAAAAATCCGAGAGGAAAGGTAAGCTTGCATTATATATAATTATTTATTTATCATGCATTTCGCTACTGTAAGCTTGTTTCTTTTATCAAAAATCATAGTTTCTGTAATTTACTAAACTTTTCTCTGTTTCTAGCTCGTCGGATCTTCTCAGAAGCAAATGATAATTAATTTATATAAAAGATATAAGGAAGAAAATCCAACGATGACCTACTTGTCGTTGGTAAAAAAGGTTTCAACGGATATAGGCATTGGGCGGGAAACGGTATCCAAGAGCATAGCCGAGTACAAATCGACTGGAACAGTCACATCGCCGAGTAAGAAGAGGCGGCGTCTAAATGTTCTGGAAAAATTGTCGGACGAACATATTCTTGGAATTCGCAAGCTGGTCCACAATTTTTGGATTAATCGGCAAATTCCAAATATTAAGATGATATTAGAAGCGGTCAACAACGACGAAAATTTACCGTCGTTCAGCGAAACGACGTTGTATAGATTATTGATCCGCATGGAATTCAAATATGTCGTCCGCAAACGCAATAGCGCCTTCCTGGAACAGCCCCACATAATCACATGGCGGTCAAAGTAAGTAACAGTCTACAATCGAAAATGTTTTTTTTTCAGAAAACTCAGTTTCTATGCTCGTTTCTTACAAAAATTAATTTTTTACTATGTTGTAGGTACATCCGAAATATCATGGATTTCCGTGCGGAAGGGCGCCCAATTTATTATTTGGATGAAACGTGGATAAACGCCGGGGATTGCAAGAAGAAATTATGGGTGGACACCAGCGTTAGCAGCCCGAGGGACGCAGCGCAAAGGGGCCTTTCGACGGGAATACCTGCTCCCACGACAAAGGGGAAACGGCTAATAATAGCTCACATCGGGTCAATAGACGGGTTTGTACCTGGGGCCCTCCTTTGTTTCGAGGCTAAAAAAAACAGGGTGACTACCACCAGGAAATGAATGGGGATACGTTTCTTGCCTGGTTTCAGAAAATTTTGCCCATGCTAGCAGATAGGGCAGTCATTGTACTTGATAATGCTTCGTACCATAGCGTGAAGAAGGAAAAATATCCTACCTTATCATGGAGGAAGAGGGACCTAAAAGCGTGGTTGGAGGGTAAGGGGGAAACGCTAGATCCGCGGTACCTTAAACTCGACTTATTTAATTTGACAAAAAAATATAGAGAGCCCGAGGACAATTATGTTATTGACGAGTACGCCAAACAACACGGGCGTACCGTTCTACGTCTCCCCCCATACCACTGCGAATTGAACCCTATCGAACTAGCATGGGCACAAATGAAAGAGCCTGTAAGAAGTTAGCCCCCCACTTGTTAAATAAAACAATTTCAACAGTTGTGCTGAATTGTGCTATGTTTGTGCTATATTGTGCTCGAATATTATAACTATAATATGAAAAATAAGATGAAAAATTGAAAAAATCTTTTTGAGTAGCCCCCCACTTTTCATTTTTTTCAATTTTCTCAATTGTGCTAAGTTGTGCTAGGTTGTGCTAAGATTGTGCTAAAGTATTATTTCAAAAAAATTATAAATAAAGAAGTTATAGCGAAAAATCGATTTCGACATGTAATTAACGTTAAAGTAAGTGTTCGCGATCGAGACTCTCGCGTGACGCCGATCGTGTTCGAATGAACACCGGAAGGTGGAAAATGAAGGCGAAAGATTGAAACGATTCACGCACGTTTAACGATGTATTTCGCGGACGTACAGAGGTTTACAGAACGATGTAATCGCTTTGATCGTCGATGTATGTCTGCCCGTGGCGACTCGCGCTGGCGCTGAAGAAAACACCTGAGGGTTTTTTCTCGCTTATTATCGAGTTGACTCGTATTATTTTCGCGTCCTCGGCGACAAACATTGCCATTTATAGCGGTCGTGTTTGGCCACGCACCGAGTAGAGGAAGGACGCGAGGGACAGGCGGACCACTCGCTTGTTTTGACTCCACTCGGTTTTGTACATGCCGCCCGCCTTGAGGCGAACGCTTCAACAAGTCGCGGGGATCGCTAAGTAACAATGCGCAACGGAATCACCTTCTTCCGATGACGCGGACGCTGGTCAAGGCTCGCGACGCCTTACATCTAGTTGTATACAAACAGCCGTCGATTTGTTTGGTCGCTCGTTCGATTTGTCGGCAAGTTTAATTGTGTGATTGATGGTGAGGCTGTTTGGACGGTTGCGCGCGCGCACCTGTTAGTGTGCGTCGGTGGCTTCGTTGCCGATTACCGGTAGGACGCACAATTGGGTGATGGCTCGCTTGTAGACGGATCCCGCCGTGTTTACGGTCACGACGCGTGGAAGTCCGTCAGCACCAGGATGCACTGCGGTGATTCGTCCCATCGCCCATTTGCATGGAGGTTGCGCGACGTTTCGCAGCAATACGAGTTGTCCGATTTTTACGGGCGGCGTTCGCGTTCGCCATCGGGCCCGCTGTTGCAGGATGTTGACGTAGGAGTCCCTCCACCTCTTCCAGAATCGTTCGCCGAGGACGCGAATCAACTGCCAGCGCGACAGTCGATTTTCGTTTACATCGAGTAAGGTTGGCTCGGGGACGGCGGTGAGGGGGTGTCCTATTAAAAAATGTCCAGGCGTGAGCGCGTCGAAATCGTCGATCGCATCGGATAGTGGTGCGATCGGTCGTGAGTTGAGGCACGCTTCGATACGACACAGGAGCGTTGCGAATTCCTCGAACGTGAGCTTGTGTTCGCCGATTACGCGACGAAGATGGAATTTTACGGAGCGCACACCGGCTTCCCAGAGCCCGCCGAAATGAGGAGCATTGGGTGGGATGAATTTCTAGCCAATGCCGTCACCTGCTAACTGATTTTTCGCGTTAGGGTCTCGGATCGCGGCGCGATATGCACGCGCAAGTTCCCTATCCGCACCGACGAACGTTGTGCCATTATCCGAGTACATGGTGGATGGTCGGCCGCGACGGGATACGAATCGCGCGAAGGCCCGAAAAAATGCCTCCGTTGTGAGATCTGCGACGAGCTCGAGGTGAATCGCTCGTGTTGCGAGACAAACGAAGACAGCTATATATGCCTTTCGCGTTGCAATGCCCCGTCCCGCTGATGCGCGGATGCTCAATGGTCCAGCGTAATCGACCCCAGTATGGTCGAACGTCTTGACTGCTCGCGTGACGCGCGGGGTGGGTAGCTGTCCCATGAGCTGCGTGGGTACCTCCGCCCGCTCGCGCACGCAGCGCACGCACCGGTGGATCATAGCGCGAACGAGGCTTCTAGCTCGTAACACCCAATATTCCCTCCGTAGCGTGCATAGTGATAACTGGGTTCCACCGTGTAACGTACGCTGGTGAACATTTTCCAAAATTAACCTGACGATTGGATGATCGCCAAGTGCAATCGGGTGGCGCCCGGAAAAGGGTAGTGCTGCGTTTGCTAGTCGCCCTCCCACACGAATGATGTTGTCAGGCCCTAAGAACGGGTTCAATGCGCTTAACGGACTCGACGCTCGCACTGCTTCGCCGCGCGACAGGGATGACGACTCCTCGTGAAATATGTCGGCTTGTACTTGTCGGATCCAATGCTCGCGTGCTAGCGAGATTTCTTCAGCTCCTAGCGCGTCTTCAGGAGCGTTGGGACTTGGGGGGAGCCGGCGACAACGACGGATGAAACGTAGGAGGATCGCGGTTATCTGAAGGAGCTTCGGCCAGGACGAAAAGCGCGACGGGAAATCCCAAGATTGAGTTCGCGATGCGACTAGAACGACGCGGCACCTTTCTTCGAGGGGGAAATCGGCCGGTGGAGTTGGCGTTCCTTGCGGCCAGTTGTCCGGCGACTCCGCGAGCCACCGTGGTCCGTTCCACCACAGCGCGACTGTGAGTAATTGATGCCCGAACAAGCCTCGCGACGCACAATCCGCGGGATTGTCTGATGTGGCTACATGCCGCCACTCAGCCTCCGGAATCCGACCGCGAATTTCTTGCGCCCGGTTTGCTACGAATGTTTGCCACCGTGACGGGTGGTCGCGGAGCCACGCGAGTACGATGGTTGAATCGGTCCAGCAGTACGTCGCATGTACGATTGATCCGATCGCGTTCCTAATCATTTCGATTAACCGTGCGAGTAGAACTGCGGCGCACAATTCGAGTCGCGGGATAGTGAGCGGCTTCAACGGTGCAACTCGAGATTTTCCGGCGAGTAACGTGACGATCAAACTGCCGTCTGCGCGAGTTACGCGAAGGTACGTTACCGCGGCGTATGCGGTGCTTGATGCATCCGCGAACCCGTGTAGCTCCACGCAGCGGGCTTTTGAGTCGACTCCGGTCCACCGCGGCAGCGAGATCTCGCGAAGGGTTGCAAGGCTTCGATGCGTTTCGAGCCACCGATCGCGGAGTGGTGCGGGAAGCTCTTCGTCCCAACCGACGTTAGCGCGCCACAGCTCTTGCAGCAAGACTTTGGCTGCAACAATGACCGGGGCGACCCACCCGAGTGGGTCGTAGAGCCGCGCGACGTCGGATAGTATCGCGCGTTTGGTCGTCGGAATCGCGGAGGGCGGCGTGACATGGAAATTAAACGAGTCGCCTCGTGGCTTCCACGCGATACCCAAGATCTTTAGTCGCTCGTCCTCCGCGAGTTCCCGTGTGCACGAGAGTCCGTGGTCCTCCTCCTCGATGTCGACGAGCAGGTCGGGGGAGTTACTTGCCCATTTTCGAAGGCGAAATCCACCCCTTTCTAAGAGCGCAATGACTTCTTTACGCGTTTTCTTTAGAGCCTCGATGGTCTCCTCGCCAAAAAGCGCGTCGTCTACGTACATTTGATGCCGAAGAACCGGCACGGCTAACGGAAATCGTGTCCCGTCCTGATCTGTTAGCTCTCGCAGGACGCGAAGTGCGAGATACGGAGCGCAATTCATGCCGTAGGTGACGGTGAGCAGTTGAAATTCGATCGGCTCCCCAGTTGACCGAGGCGCCCACAGGATCCGCTGATGGTCGATATCGCGCTTATCTAACCTAATTTGCCGGTACATTTTTGCTATATCGGCGGTGTAGACGTAGCGATGCTGCCGCCACCGAAGCAAAACCGTCGGTAGGTCCGCTTGCAGTTTCGGTCCCGGCAGCAGGCAATCGTTTAGCGATCTTCCATTACCGGTCCTGCAGGATGCATCGAAGACGACGCGAAGACGTGTCGTCTGACTTTCAGCACGAAATACCGGATGATGGGGAATGTACGTCGGTGCCGTTCGCGGTGGAACTTGTGGGGCACGGCGCATGTGGCCCAGCTCTTCGTAATCCCGCATAAAGGTGGAGTACTCGCGATTCAGTTCGGCGTTTCCGAGTAGCTTTTTCGCGAGCGAGCGGAATCGATTCGCGGCTATGATTCGCGACTCCCCTACACCGGGCGTTGCATCCGGCCTAAAGGGCAGGCGGACGACGAAGCGACCTTCGGGCGTTCGCGAATGCGTACGTGCGAAATGGTCCTCGCAGAAGGCATCCAGAGGAGACATTACGGGTACCGACCGTATCTCCTCAATTTCCCAGAACCGCCGGAGGTCCTCATCGAGCTGCGGCTTCGGTGTTGCGTCCACCGTAGTGACGCACCCTACTGCCCCGTGAGTGACCCGGTCGTCCTCTCGTGACCAGATCGCCCCCGAGAGCACCCAGCCGAAGATTGTTTTTTCTGCTTTCAATTTCCGGTCTCGGCTGAATTTCACGCCTCTACGAAATAGACAATTGCAGATATCGGCGCCGATGAGAACGTCGATCCGACGTGATGACGTCGGATCGGGGTCTGCTAGTGTGAGTTCTTTGAATTGCGTTAACGCGGTGTGCTCCACTCGTTGCTGTGCCAGTCCGACCAATTTTGGGACGATGTATCCGCGTGAAACTATCTTCGGCTGTTCGGCGTGCTCGGGCGTAAATGAAACGATCGCTGCGTGCCGCCCAGCTCCGAGCCTGGTGCCGCCGGCTGTCGAAATGATCATATTGCTGTTCTCTCGTCGGAGATGCAGTAGACTCGCGAGCTGTTCGGTTATGAGCGTTACCTGTGACCCTTCGTCGATTAGGGCTCTTACTGTTGCGGTTCGTCCATTTTCGCCGTGAACGCAAATCCCGGCAGTTTTTAGCAGTACGGCACCGCTGCTCGAAACGGGTTGCCGTGGTTCGGAAACCGCGAGGGACGCGCTCGTGGCATGACAGTTTCGCATCGCACCTTGGTCGGGAGGCGACTTGTACATCGTCGGCTTGGAGTCGCCCGCTGGCTCAGCATGTAACAGCGTGTGGTGTTGCGCGCGACATTTTTTACAGCGGTAGCGGCTCCCGCACTCGCTGACCGAGTGATTTGCTCCGAGACAATTGTAACACGCGTTTGATTTTGCGGCTATGTCGCGACGTTGCGCCACTGATCGACCCACAAATTTCGGGCAATCTCGGAGTGGGTGTCCTAATTGACAGAGTGGGCACGCGGGTTCGATTTGTTGAGCTCGCGATGTCGCGTCCCGGGGGGCCGCGTGCGCGGTCGAATTTATCGCGACGGAGGAGCAGACGCGATTGGCTCCTTTTGCGGCGTGGTCGCTCGTTTGTCGGTTCGCGATCGCGATGTTGTATTCGAGCGTTGTCGCTTGGTGCTCGAGAAATGCTTCGAATTTCGCGTACGCGGGGAACTCTTTCGACGTCCCGAGCTCATCGTTCCATTCGCATTGGGTATCGGGGTCGAGATGTTCGAGAACGAAGGACAGAAGAAACCCGTCCCAAAATTCGGTTTTTCCGGTAATGGTCGTAAGCATGCTCACGGTCCTCCGCACTAATGCCCGAATGTCACGCAACGGTTTCCCTGCGGCGGTCGTTAAATATGGCATGTGCAACAGTTTTTCAAACAGCATGGTGATCTGCCGTCGTTCGCTCTCGTAAAGTTCGACTAACGTATCCCACGCGATCGCGTACCCTTTATTTGTTAATTCGATACCGCGAATCGCCTCGAAAGCGTCGCCTTTGACGCAGCTGAGCAAATGATGCAGTTTTGTTACCTCACTCAGATCGCTGCGTTTCGCTACGATGGACTGAAACATGTCCCGGAAGCTGGGCCACTCGCTGTAGTCCCCGCTGAATGACGGAACGCACACCGTTGGAAGCTTTTCCCCTTTGTTTGCTGCACCTGGTATCTGCTCCTCTGGGTTAGCTCTCGTTGTTGAAAGGTCGTCCATGACCTCCCGAAAGAAATCGCACGCCTCGTAGTAGTCATCCTCCGCTTTTTCAAACTCCTTGTTCACGAAGTAACTGACCTTCGTGCGATCATCTTCCCCAACAGCCGCTTCCACTTCGGCATTCAGGACTTGACAGCGGGCCCATACGGCCTTCAGGTCTTCCAATCGGCCACGCGCAGTTACTAAGGAGAACTTGGCTCTCCCCCTTTTTTTGTAATTATCGACTATTCGTGAGATGGTATGGAGGGAGGTTTGGAGCTCCTTCCAGAATGTCTTCGCCGTCATCTATGTTGATCGTCCACGTGTCCGAAACGATTTGAGTAAATCGGAACTTTCCGTTCACCGTTCCTTCCGTTGATCCGGCTCGAAGGACCAATTTGTTCGCGATCGAGACTCTCGCGTGACGCCGATCGTGTTCGAATGAACACCAGAAGGTGGAAAATGAAGGCGAAAGATTGAAACGATTCACGCACGTTTAACGATGTATTTCGCGGACGTACAGAGGTTTACAGAACGATGTAATCGCTTTGATCGTCGATGTATGTCTGCCCGTGGCGACTCGCGCTGGCGCTGAAGAAAACACCTGTGGGTTTTTTCTCGCTTATTATCGAGTTGACTCGTATTGTTTTCGCGTCCTCGGCGACAAACATTGCCATTTATAGCGGTCGTGTTTGGCCACGCACCGAGTAGAGGAAGGACGCGAGGGACAGGCGGACCACTCGCTTGTTTTGACTCCACTCGGTTTTGTACAGTAAGAAAAACTTATCCAAACAGCATATAATCGTATATCTGAGTTGTGCTAGCCTAGCACAAGTCAGCACAACTTTTAATTTCGCCAGAACAACGATATAAAGGGCACTTTACTCTTGTGCACTGCCCTTCGCGCTAAGGTACTCTATCATTTTTGGTCTTTCCGGTAATCCGAACATAGTAATATTGCATATCTGAGTTGTGCTAGCCTAGCACAAGTCAGCACAACTTTTAATTTCTCCAGCACAACGATATAAAGGGCACTTTACTCTTGTCTGCCTTAGAAGGGTTTTCCTTCGAGCAATGATCCTATGAATTAGTATCATTATTGGAGGTTGTGTTTGGGGCAACTATAGTCGTGGTTTTGAATTGCGAGATGTCACGAAAGAAAGATTCTAGGAAGGGTATATGAAGTATGGAAAAAGGACAGACTAGGATGTAACGGGAAACTGAGTGTATGTTGTATAAATATATTCTTAATAAATGGTATGTGCAAGATGATAGTGGCAATGGTGAAGTAAATGAGATTATACTGAACAATGTACACTTGTGAAGTCGACTAAGGTACGTGACACGTAATTTCGAATGTTTAGCTCACAGTAGAAACGTAATAATCTGTCGATCATGATAGACAGACGATAGTGCCGCGGTCGATTTACGCATGCCTATTGAAACATGTGTACTTACCATTGTGGATTATCGGTTTCGGAAAGAATTAAATGTGGGTATTTTGAATTTGTACGAGAAGGAGATAGCACCGTGCGTTCGTTAGTACGATCGGTGAGTTGTGCATAGGGAAACTCGGGGAGGTAATTGAAATTTTGGCCATTTATGTGAGTGTGACTTATACAGAATATTTTAATACACTATAGCAATAATAATGATTCTTTTCCAAATCTGTAATACAAATAGATTAGATTATTCTACTTATGTAAAAGTATACAATAGCATGAATACATATAACGTAATAACATGCATGTGGTGTGCATCTTTATAATGTATTATTTAATGCTATTATTAATATTATATTTCATAAGCGAGCACAGGTATATGAGCTCCTTTGAAAAGTTTTCTTCTGTCGTCTACTTCTCATCAGCCACCTCCAAACTGTAAGAAATTGTAATATCAATATTCGTGTGAAATTTAAATGAAATATAGTATAATTTGGATTTTAAAGACAAACTCTTAATTTTCACTCTTATAGGCTTGCTTTTTAATTCATTTTCATGAACAAACATGCTACTGGATTTAAAACAATTTCTCCTTTAACGGCTTGACATTTTTTTAATAAGTCGTTAGAATAGAATTCAAGTAGTAGTAATAGTAGTTAGAAATAGGATTCATCTATCTCCATAAATGGCATAAGCGGTATAATGGCCTATTGATGTTGCATTGGCTCCGCCGCTTTAATGTATAATTACAACCAACGAGAATGACGTAGTTCCAATTTTAGTCTTTCTTGGAAATGTTTTTAATTCTATTTCTACATTTCTATCTCCAATGCATTCCACAAGTAAATGAGAATTAAAATTTAGTTTTACATTTACGTCTTCTCTACATTTTTTGCACGTTTTGTAATTACTATTTATATATTCCTGAATCGCCTGTGCAATAGCACGGTATCCATGCAATTCAATCGCTCCAAAATCGAGGTTTATAAGTGTTAAATTTTTTGTTATGGCTGTGTTACAATTATTGCATTCTTTCTGCAATGTACAACTTGACTCATTCTTTAGAAGGTGCTCGCACAAGTTGCACACATTCGAAATTGCATCTATCGTGGTAACATTGCACTCCTTTTTAGTGACAAAATATCCAATTTTTCTTAGTATCGATGCCCTTTGTTGATAAATTGCCTTAACCGCACCTTTATTTATAAAATTTTTAATAACTTATAGTGTGTCGTAGAATGCTTCCTGCATGCATGCAGCAGCAAATAATTGAATAACATTATTGAACCCGCACGTGTTTAAAACAACGAGTCTATCTATCCTATCTTTAAAAGAATCAAAAATATTTCCATTTTGTGAGATTGCGATGTCAATTTTTTTCTTTTGCAATCTCCTGCAAAATCGGGTCGGGGTTGGAGGTAACTCCTTTTATATGCTTTTTGTCGCTTTTATTTCGTCAATCGTGTTCATTGCTTAAATCAGAGTATTCATTTTCTTATGTTTCGCTCGTTAATATGGTATCGCATTCGTTACTTACATTTGCGACCGGAATTTCGTTCAGTGCCGAAATTTTATGTGCTTCTGCAGTTTCAAAATGTTTTACGCACATAATTTTATCTGTATTTGTGTCTTGGGTTTTGTTCGAAATTCAACGGTTGGAAGCGACAAACCGAAAATTCCGCAGTTTTTATAGCTGTTTAGAGACGCGTCTCGATCACGCGTTACCGTGAGTCAAGAACGGGACGTCTTTGTCTTAGGACAAAATTTCACGACAACATCGAATCTCCTCGAAATCAGGTGACAGTCTCAACCAATCAGTTTCGAACACACCGTCTTCGCTCAACGTTATTTAAGGGCCCTCGCCTGTCGGAGAGCCTCGAGTATTACTTTGTTCTTCAAATATATGGGATTGCCTCGCGTTCTTACGCTTTCGCTCTAGTTCTGCGATTCCCACCGTTGATCGTTCATTCTAATCAAACGCTTCTCGTTCTTACGCGCTTTCTTTTTTTGGTGATGTAAATTTGCGTAGTGCGCGCTCGTTAATTCGCGCTCTCTATCCACGCGCTAACCCAAGCTCAGCGAGCACTCTGTCGCGATCCATTTGTGGATTTTGTTAAGTGTGCGCATTACGTGTATAATCGCGTTGATTCGGTTGTTTGCTACGTTCTTTGCGTCGCGTATCGTGCAGCTGCCCGCGGCAAGATCTCCTTTGCATCGCGTCGAAGATCTCCTCTCGCGGCGGCTCCTGAAGAAAGGTGCTGCGCAAGATTTCCGTCGCGATCCGACGGCAGCCATTCGCACGTGCAAGATCTCCGTCATAGCAAGCCGAATCGTCGCGCCTAACTAGCGCTTTTCAATAAATACAGTGTTGTGCATATACCAAAATTAATTTCTGTTTCTTCAGCATCAGGCGCCTCCGACCGTCGGTCGACGCAGAACAGGTTTCGATCAAATAAATTTCTTTTTCTTCACTCTTCTTTTCTATTTTATTTTCTATACTTGTAGATTCAATTTCACATTTAGGTAATTGTCCCGCCACTTGTCCAGAAAATGATTGCAAGTGTAATGTTACAAACTTATCAATGCGCATCGGACGAGATGTATTCTTGAAAAGAAGATGTTTACAGTCGTTGAATTCGGCCTCCACTGCGGAAGATGTTGCAGTTGATGATCCATAAGTAAAAATGGACTTCATAATTTTCGAATATAGAGGGAAATATAACAACAACGCTATTATTCGCTTCCTTATTCCTATGGCATAATATGGATTTACATTCTGTCCCGGATTTCTCACTCCATTATTTTATGCCATTGCTATACATTCAACAGAGAATTTTTTCCATCATTCATTAATATCGGTTGCGCTCTTCGTTTCTTCCATTTCCGTGTCAGATTCATGAAAATCATCTATTGCATGTTCCGTCCAATTGTCCATTGTCCATATGACCAAGTGTCACTTTTGTGTGTGTGTGACGGAAGCATCCAAAATTTTCGATGATGCATTCCATGAGAACATCTTTTCCTGATTGTGGTTTATTTACTGCTATCCCCGAAAAGCTGCAATTACACTCCATACAAGCGGCAACGATTTTTAAATAAATTCCTGTCTCCGACATTTTGCATCGTTTAAATGATAAGGCACATGGTATCCGTATCTGTTGCCATAATTGGTCAAATAAAACATCAGTCTAAATATTATTTCGCAATACTTTTGTTTTTACTGCAATAATGCATGTTGTTCTTTCGTTTCAAATGAATCGACAAACTGCCGAACTCGGTCAGTCTATGCATAGCCTTAGAAGTGAGAATATCGAATAATAACTGTCTTTTTTATTAATTAAAAATATATACCTTGCTTCTCAAAAACAAACAGTGTACGAGAAATGTTAAAGTAAAACACGGCGTAACGGAAAACTCAATAATATTGTTACAATGTAACGGGTGGCGTGCGTCAGATCGAACATCGAAGTGACGATCGGCAGCCGAAGCGACGAACAAGAGCAGAGTCGGGAGCTCAGTTCGACGCTAGAGTCGGTTTAGGCAGGATATTTCACTAAAAGTGTTTTATTCCACCAGAAAACATATTCTTTAACAAGAAACACAATCAAATTGTTATATTATTAATATGGCAAAATACGCAGTGGAACTATTGGACCTAATCTTAGAAGAAAAATATAAGGTTCTTTCGGATTCGTGCGGAAAACTTGTTGTTCCAAGTGCTGAAATATACGAATGTGTTAGTGCGGATTTTGAAGAGAAATTTGGCAAAAAATTATTGCCAAAATACATTTACACCATACTTCAAGGAAATAGATATAATCTATGGAATAAATTTCTTACATATCACGCCATTGAAAAACTATCAAATTCTGTGTTAAATGAATCAGAAACTAGTTTGAATGACACGCGCAGTGACGAAAAAATTGAATTACAATTGGTTTTGCCATTCAAAACATGGCTAACAATGGGTCCTGTAGAAGTAGATTACACAGATACAAAATTATCAGAAAGAACATATAATGTACTATTGAAAAATATTTGGACTGATGTTCTATTTGACCAATTATGGCAACAGATACGGATACCATGTGCCTTATCATTTAAACGATGTAAAATGTCGGAGACAGGAATTTATTTAAAAATCGTGGCCGCTTGCACGCAGTGTAATTGCAGTTTTTCGGGGATAGTAGTAAATAAACCACAATCCGGAAAAGATGTCCTCATGGACTGCATCATTGAAAATTTCGATGCTTCCATAACACACACAAAAAAGCGTCACTTAAAAGGATATCGAAGAATCGAAGTATCCAAAAACATGTTAGACGGAAATATTTTACCTTGTATTTGGCGACGAAATGAAGCAAATAAATTAATGAAATTCGGGGATGCAGAACCAGCCCATTTACCTAGAAGTAAAATTTTGTCAAAAGCAAAACAAGAACGCGAGAAGATCAATCTAGATATTACAGCTTCAGATCCGCTTCATAATTTACAAATCATGAAATACAATCAGCATGCAGGGCAAATACACGCCATTGGATTAGATCCATTTTATGTGCATTATTGGACACCGGAACAAGTTTCAATTTTCATTCAAAATTCAAAATATATCTGTATTGATGGAACTGGTTCTTTGATAAAAAAATTTAAAAAGCCATCAGGAGAATTATCTTCCCACATATATTTATATCAAGTTGTCACAAAAACTAAAACCTCACATATGCCAGTATTTCAAATGTTGAGCGCCTCACAAAATACGAACACGATACATTTTTGGCTACTAGAAATAATACGAATTGGTATGGAACACAAATCAAATTTTCCATTACCAAAACAAGTAGTTTGTGATTTTGATCGTGCTTTAATAGGAGCTATCGTTAGAGCATTTGGACAATGCAGAAATTTGGAACACTACTTGTCACAGTGTTTCGTATGTTTAACTGAAGAAACGAAAAATGTGCCATCTACATTTTTGCGCCTCGACGATTCTCATTATATCCACATGGTTGCAAGATGGAAAGAATTGAAAGGTGTTCATCCTCAAGTGCGCATATTTTACATCACAGTTATGGCATTTCTGACAAAAATATCAGACTTCACAGAATTCCAGGAAATAACAAAATGTGCTATTGTGCTTTCAAACAGTGAAATGTTCGGGAACACTACAAATAATAAACCGTCTTATGCAGAGAAATGTTTTAAAACATTACAGAAAGTTGTTACCCAGAATATAGTTCCGCGTGAAATCATTGAACATGAAGAAGAGACGGAACATACAATAGATGATCATGAATCTGACACGGAACTGGAAGAAACGAAGAGCGCCTCCAATATTAATGCATGGTGGAAAAATTTCTCTGCTGAATGTGTAACAATGGCAAAGAATAATGCATTGAAAAATCCGGGACAGAATGTGAACCCATATTATGCCATAGGAATAGGGAAGCGAATAATAGCGTTGTTGTTATATTTCCCGCTATATTCGAAAATCATGGAGCCCATTTTTACATATGGAACATCAACTGCAACATCTTCCGCAGTGGAGGCCGAATTCAACGATTGTAAACATCGGCTGTTCAAAAATACTACACGTCCGATGCGCGTCGATAAATTTGTAACATTGCACTTACAATCATTTTCTGGACGTGCAAAATTAACAGCAGCGGAACAATTCCCTACATGTGAAAATGAAACTAAAAATATAGAAAACGAAATGGAAAAGAAGAATGAAGAAAATGAAATTCATGTTATCGAAACCCAAGATACAAATATTATTGAAGAAACTGCACAAACACCTAGAATTTCGGTACTGAACGAAATTACTGACGCAAATATAAATAAAGAATGCGATACCATATTTACGAGCGAAACATCAGAAAATGAACACTCTGATTTAAGTCATGAAAACAATTGGCGAAATAAAAACGACAAGAAAACTTATAAAAGAAGTTACCTCCAACCTCGGCCCGATTTTGCAGGAGTTTGCAAGAGAAAAAAAATTGACATCGCAATGTTACAGAATGGAAACATTTGCGAATCTTTTAAAGATGGAGATAATAGAGTCGTTGTATTAAACACGTGCGGGTTCGATACTATTGTCCAATTATTTGCTGCTGCATGCACGCACGAAGCATTCTACGACACCATACAGAATGCTACAACAGAAACATTTATATTTATTAAAAATTTTATAAATAAAGGTGCAGTTAAGTCAATTTATCGACAACGAGCATCAATCTTAAGAAAAATTGGATACTTTGTAACTAAGGAGGAGTACAATGTTACCACGATAGATGCAATTTCGAATGTATGCATATTGTGCGAGCATCTTTTAAAGAACGATTCAAGTTGTACATTGCAGAAAGAATGCAATAATTGTAAAACAATAAAAACAAGAAATATAACACTGATAAGCCTCGACTTTGAAACAATTGAATCGCATGGATACCGCGCTATTGCGCAGGCGATTAAAGAATATATAAATTGTAACTATAAAACCTGCAAAAAATGTAAAGACGACGTAAACGTGAAACTGAATTTTAATTCGCATTTACTTCTGGAATGCATTGGTGATAGAAATGCAAAAATAGAATTGAAAACATTTCCAAGAAATATTACAATTGGAACTACGTCATTCTCCTTGGTTGGAATTATACACTACAGCGCGGGAACCAGTGCAACATCAGTAGGCCATTACACCGCTTATGCCATTTAAGGAGACAGATGGATTCTATTTAACGATTTATTAAAAAAATGTCAAGCAGTTAGCGGAGAAAATACTGTGAATCCAGTAGCTTGTCTGTACATCAAAATAAATTAAACAGCAAACGTGTAAAAGCGTAAAGGTAAGAGTTCGGTTTCAATATCCAAATCATATTATATTTCATTTAATTTTTACATGCATATTAACATTGCAAGTTCTTACAGTTTCGAGGTAGCCAAGGAGAAATAGAGGCAGCAGACAACTTGATATAAGAAAAAGGATTATACAGCAAGCGGGTAAAAGTGTAAAGGTAAGAGTTGGGTTTCAATATCCAAATCATATTATATTTCATTTAACTTTTACGTGCATATTAACATTGCAAGTTCTTACAGTTTCGAGGTAGCCAAGGAGAAATAGAGGCAGCAGACAACTTGATATAAAAAAATGAATTATACAGCAAGCGTGTAAAAGTGTAAAGGTAAGAGTTGGGTTTCAATATCCAAATCATATTATATTTCATTTAACTATTACATGCATATTAATATTACAAATTCTTACAGTTTCGAGATAGCCGAGGAGAAATAGAGGACTGAAGACAACTTTTGAAAAGAGCTCATGTACCTATACTTTCTAATATAACATTTAACTTTCACATGCATATTGATATTACAACTTCTTACAGTTTCGAGGTAGCCGAGGAGAATTAGACGACTGAAGACAACCTTTCAAAGAAGTTCATATTCCTACACCCAGGCCGATGGATAATCCCAGGGTAGTTCCGGCCACCTCTTCTCGCCACATTTGGAGTCCCGTGTAGGATGAGATTTAGTGCCGGTATACCCCGTGAGATCTGTGTATTGCACTACTAAGCACAGGCGCACCAGAGGCCAATGCACGCGCCACCTGAATAAGTTCATAGGCGCAGGCGGGGGAGTCCCCACACACCCCGGGGTTGCGATGATCCCGGGGCATGTCATAAAGATTTTACATCCTGCACGTAAAACAATTAAAAAAAAAAAAAAAATATAGCTATAATCTCTAATATAATATTTAACATTTACATGCATATTGAGAGTACAACTTCTTTTCAGTTTCGAAGTACCTGAATAGAACTAGACGGCTGAAGACAACATTTAATACGGCTCATATACCTATGCTCTGTAATATAACGATGTATATAAATTATATAATGTATATAAAATAAAATTCAAAATAATGATGTTATGAAAAATAATATTAATAATAGTATTAAATAATACATTACAATTATATAAACCACATGCTCATATACTTGCATTATTTATTTGCCGTTATATGTATTTATTTTATTATGTTATATGTATTCATGCTATTGTATACTTTTACATAAGTAAAATAATCTAATCTATTTGTATTACCGATTTGGAAAAGAATCATTATTATTGCTATAGTGTATTAAAATATTCTGTATAAGTCACACACACATAAATGGCCAAAATATCAATTACCTCCCCGAGTTTCCCTATGCACAACTCACCGATCGTACTAACGAACGCACGGTGCTATCTCCTTCTCGTACAAATTCAAAATACCCACATTTAATTCTTTCCGAAACCGATAATCCACTATGGTAAGTACACATGTTTCAATAGGCATGCGTAAATCGACCGCGGCACTATCGTCTGTCTATCATGATCGACAGATTATTACGTTTCTACTGTGAGCTAAACATTCGAAATTACGTGTCACGTACCTTAGTCGACTTCACAAGTGTACATTGTTCAGTATAATCTCATTTACTTCACCATTGCCACTATCATCTTGCACATACCATTTATTAAGAATATATTTATACAACATACACTCAGTTTCCCGTTACATCCTAGTCTGTCCTTTTTCCATACTTCATATACCCTTCCTAGAATCTTTCTTTCGTGACATCCCGCAATTCAAAACCACGACTATAGTTGCCCCAAACACAAACTCCAATAATGATACAAATTCATAGGATCATTGCTCGAAGGAAAACCCTTCTAAGGCAGACAAGAGTAAAGTGCCCTTTATATCGTTGTGCTGGAGAAATTAAAAGTTGTGCTGACTTGTGCTAGGCTAGCACAACTCAGATATGCAATATTACTATGTTCGGATTACCGGAAAGACCAAAAATGATAGAGTACCTTAGCGCGAAGGGCAGTGCACAAGAGTAAAGTGCCCTTTATATCGTTGTGCTGGAGAAATTAAAAGTTGTGTTGACTTGTGCTAGGCTAGCACAACTCAGATATGCAATTATACTATGTTCGGATTACCAGAAAGTCCAAAAATGATAGAGTACCTTAGCGCGAAGGGCAGCGCACAAGAGTAAAGTGCCCTTTATATCGTTGTGCTGGAGAAACTAAAAGTTGTGCTGACTTGTGCTAGGCTAGCACAACTCAGATATGCAATTATACTATGTTCGGATTACCAGAAAGTCCAAAAATGATAGAGTACCTTAGCGCGAAGGGCAGCGCACAAGAGTAAAGTGCCCTTTATATCGTTGTGCTGGAGAAATTAAAAGTTGTGCTGACTTGTGCTAGGCTAGCACAACTCAGATATGCAATATTACTATGTTCGGATTACCAGAAAGTCCAAAAATGATAGAGTACCTTAGCGCGAAGGGCAGTGCACAAGAGTAAAGTGCCCTTTATATCGTTGTGCTGGAGAAATTAAAAGTTGTGCTGACTTGTGCTAGGCTAGCACAACTCAGATATGCAATATTACTATGTTCGGATTACCAGAAAGTCCAAAAATGATAGAGTACCTTAGCGCGAAGGGCAGTGCACAAGAGTAAAGTGCCCTTTATATCGTTGTGCTGGAGAAATTAAAAGTTGTGCTGACTTGTGCTAGGCTAGCACAACTCAGATATGCAATTATACTATGTTCGGATTACCAGAAAGTCCAGAAATGATAGAGTACCTTAGCGCGAAGGGCAGCGCACAAGAGTAAAGTGCCCTTTATATCGTTGTGCTGGAGAAATTAAAAGTTGTGCTGACTTGTGCTAGGCTAGCACAACTCAGATATGCAATATTACTATGTTCGGATTACCAGAAAGTCCAAAAATGATAGAGTACCTTAACGCGAAGGGCAGCGCACAAGAGTAAAGTGCCCTTTATATCGTTGTGCTGGAGAAATTAAAAGTTGTGCTGACTTGTGCTAGGCTAGCACAACTCAGATATGCAATATTACTATGTTCGGATTACCGGAAAGACCAAAAATGATAGAGTACCTTAGCGCGAAGGGCAGTGCACAAGAGTAAAGTGCCCTTTATATCGTTGTTCTGGCGAAATTAAAAGTTGTGCTGACTTGTGCTAGGCTAGCACAACTCAGATATACGATTATATGCTGTTTGGATAAGTTTTTCTTACTTTAACGTTAATTACATGTCGAAATCGATTTTTCGCTATAACTTCTTTATTTATAATTTTTTTGAAATAATACTTTAGCACAATCTTAGCACAACCTAGCACAACTTAGCACAATTGAGAAAATTGAAAAAAATGAAAAGTGGGGGGCTACTCAAAAAATCGATTTTTTCAATTTTTCATCTTATTTTTCATATTATAGTTATAATATTCGAGCACTGTATCGGCAACGCGCCGAAAACCATTGTTTTCATCACCGTGCGTAATCATAACACACGGCGTTCACCGCGGAGCACCTATGCCTGCGTGACGTCATACGCGACCGAGCTAACGGTCGCGAGCACACGGCGATCAGCGGTAGTTTTTCGAAACACCGTCTCGACACAACCGTCGTAGCGTTTATAAAGACAACACCTTTATACCATCGCGTCATCCGGTACCTTTTATCGTTTGCCTTCAAGTTGCGTATTGCGTTTTCTTTGTGCGTGATCAGGTCAATAATTTGCGTGCGTTCGCGATCATTGTGCAAGTGAGCCTAATAAACGTTTTGTGCATAGTGAACACTTCATTCTTACACGACCTAAGCCACCTTCCGAAATCACGACTCCGTGCGCGAACATTATTTTTGGTCCTTCGAGCCGGATTTTATCTCCACCGGTAAAGTTCGGAAGCGTGAACCCCCTTCGGAAGTTTAAGCAGTGTCCAACGTCTCGAAAAGGGTTAAGATGTCGACGACATCGGACTACATACGTCGTCAACTCGAGCTGTTCGGGCTCATCTCGCGGGCGGCAACCAACGCAAAAAAGGCGAGCGCGGACCAGCGCACCTCGCACCATCTTCGTGCGAGACTTAATACGCTGGAGCGAAATTGGGAGAAATTCCAAGCTCAACACGATCTCATCCCAACTACCGGAGAGAAGGGCAGCGACGTAGCTACCTACGTCGCTCAAGACGCGCGTGCACTATGTGAGGAGGCATACATCTCCTCCTACGCCGCTCTCCAAGAAGAGCTCCAGGAGATCTTACAAACGGAAGCCGCGAATTCAAAGGAAGAGTCGACCAGCGGACTGACCGGCGTTCCAAACACGCGGCGTTTGCCGCGCATCGACTTGCCGAAATTCAGCGGTGAATACCGTGAATGGATTTCTTTCAGAGATCTCTTCAATTCCATGGTGATAAACAATTCCAGCATCCCCAGCGTCGAAAAACTTCAATACCTGAAGATGTGTCTGAGTGGAGAAGCGAGCGAGTTGATTGCCGGCGTCGCCGTTACGGAGGAGAATTTTAAATCCGCGTGGAAGGTCATCACCGACCGTTATGAAAACAAGCGCGTTCTCGTCGATATACGTCTCGACTCACTGTTTTCATTAGAACGCCTAACCTCCGAATCGGGCGTTGAACTCAAGCGGCTTTACAACACCGTACGTGCGACAACAGGCGCCCTTACAAGCCTAGGATGTAATGTCAAGGAGTGGGATCCGATTCTCGTCTATTGGGTGACCCGTCGCATGGATCCTGAGTCCTTACGAGCGTGGGAGATCATCCTCGGAGACGACTCGGCCCTTCCATCGTTGTCCACGCTCGAGACTTTCATTCTCGGCCGCGTTCGAGCACTCGAATCCGTCGAGCGTCTGATTCCCTCCACCTCTGGCCAGGCGACCAAACGAGCCAAGCCCGTCCTTGCTCTCCACACCGCCTCGTCTTCATCACCGTGCGTGCTCTGTAAAGAACTTCACTACATTGGAGCGTGCCCAGAGTACAAGGCAAAGTCAACGCCAGCGCGGAAGGAGACGATTCGAGATAATCATCTCTGTTTTAACTGTTTGGGGAAACATCCTCGAGCTGAGTGCCGTTCCTCAAGAAGATGCACCACATGCGGCGCTCGTCACCATTCGTCACTTCACGAACCGACGACATCCACGATTGCACCGCCGGAGCAACACGATTCCGCATCCGTACCAGCCACCGCGCTCTGTGCAGCCTCCGTTCCCACCGCGGATCATCAGCTCTGCACTCTTCTCGGAACCGCGCTCGTCAAAATCGTCGCTCCCAGCGGTGAAGAGTTCGTCGCACGCGCGCTTCTCGACTCCGGTTCTGAGATTTCGTTCGTTCGAGACGCGCTCGTGCAGCAGCTTCGACTTCCCCGTCGCGCATCGTCGTTGCCCATCCAAGGCATTGGAGCCGGGAGGACCCTCGTCACTCGAGGATCGGCGAACTTGACCATTACCTCAGTCATCAATCGGGCCATCCAATACGAGGTAACCGCGTTCATTCTCGCGAAGCTCACAAATTATGCACCAGGAATCCAGCTCAACTCCGAAATGTGGCCTCATATCCGAGGCCTGGATCTCGCCGACCCGGACTTCCTCGGCGCGAGGCGTATCGATGTCATCCTCGGAGCGGATATCCATAGTAGAATTCTTCTACCGGACATCAAACGAGGCCCAGAGGACCATCCGACGGCGCAGCTCACCACGCTCGGATGGATCCTCACGGGTGCCGTATCTTCGCTCCCGACCAGTCACTCGGGACACGCCAAGGCCAGCCTCCAGAGCTCGATCGACGACGAACTTCTCACCCTCATGCAGCGATTCTGGGAGCAAGAAGACTTCGCAGCCCCACAACAACCGATCCTGACTCCGGCCGAGGAGAAATGTGAGATGCATTTTCGAGCCACGCACTCGCGCGACGCGAGTGGCCGGTACATAGTCCGGCTCCCGTTCGAACGCGACCCACGCGCCCTCGGAGATTCCCGCGCTACCGCGCTCCGAGTACTTTCGCGAACGGAGAGCCGCTTCGTCCACGAACCCGCGCTGCATCGCGCTTACGCGTCATTTCTAGACGAGTACGAAAACCTCGGTCACATGCGTCCGATTACTGAAACCGAACGGAATTTCTCGCCCGCGTATTATCTCCCGCATCACGGAGTTTTTCGCGACTCGAAGATCCGCGTCGTGTTTAATGGATCCTCCCGTTCCAAGACCGGCATCTCATTAAACGATTGTCTGTATTCCGGCGCGAAATTACAAAACGAACTCGCGGACGTCATACTTCGCTGGCGCCTACACCCGTTTGCGTTCGCCACGGACATCGAGAAAATGTATCGACAGGTGTCGATACATCGTGACGATCACGCGTTCCAGCGAATCGTATGGCGCCGCGATTCTTCGAGCCCCATCGTCGAATACGCCTTAACTACGGTCACCTACGGTCTCAAATGCGCGCCCTTCCAGGCGCTTCGATGCGTTCAACAGCTCGTCAACGACGAGGGAGACCGGTATCCGCTCGCCGCGCCTATACTTCGCTCGGAAATATACGTCGACGATATACTCTCAGGTGCCGCAAGTATCGAAGAAGGTCGGGCTAAAATTGAGCAGCTAAACCAGTTGGCGACGGCGGGCGGCTTTCGTCTGCGAAAGTGGATCGCATCTGATCCCGAACTCCTCGCCGACCTCCCTCGCGACGCTCTGCGAGCCTCCGACAAGCGAGAACTTACCGACAGCCTCATGTACAAAGCACTAGGGCTCTACTGGAATGTCACCAACGATAGCTTCCGATTCAATTTCGACCCCGCCGAGAAAGCCAGCGTGACCAAACGCTCCGTATTAAGCGTCATTGCGACCCTCTACGACCCCCTAGGGTGGATCGCGCCCGTAACGGTAACCGGGAAAATTTTAATGCAGGAGCTGTGGACGCGCGGATTAGGATGGGACGAGCCCCTACCGGACGATTTCGCGTCGCGATGGGGTCAGTACGCGAATTCCCTGGTCCATCTTCCCGCCACATCTCTGCCTCGTTGGATCGGAGCATCGCTTGACAACGACGCCCTCGAACTCCACGGCTTTGCCGACGCGTCTAACCTCGCCATGGGTGCGGTCGCGTATATTAGATCGAGACACGACGACGACGCGATCAGCGTCGCAATGTTAACCGCGAAAACACGCGTAGCCCCCTTGAAGCGCGTCACGATTCCCCGACTCGAACTCACCGCCGGAGTGTTACTCGCACGTCTCGTCGCGCACGTCCGTGAAGCGCTCGACCTTCACGGGGTACCGGTTCATCTCTGGACTGACTCGTCCGTGGCGCTAGCATGGATACGGGGCCACCCCTCCAGATGGAAGGACTATGTTCAGAACCGCGTTCTCAAAATAAAAGAACTAGTTCCAGACGCGATTTGGCATCACGTCCCGGGCTGCGACAACCCTGCGGACCTCGCGTCGCGCGGAGCAACTCCGCAGATCCTCGTCGACGCCTCCATCTGGTGGAGGGGCCCAACTTGGCTAGCGAACCCGTCGCCCTCTTGGCCAGTTGAGATGCTGTCGCCCGATCCACAAATTGATCTCGAAGCGCGCAACTCCAGCATCGTTGTGACCTCTCATCTCGCAACGATCCACACTCCGTGGATACCTGTTCAGGCGTTCTCGTCACTCACTCGATTAATACGCGTTATCGCGTGGTGCCTCCGCGCGATCGCACGATTTCGGCAACCGCGAGACGACCGATCTGCACACACACCCCTCGGTACCGCCGAGCTCGACCGCGCGCGCCTCGTCTGCGTTCAACAGACGCAGGCAGAATACTTTCAGGACGAGCTTGCCGCGCTGCGTAAGCATCACCACGTGTCTCGAAGCAGTCTAATGCATAAGTTAACACCATTCATCGACACTGACGGCACATTAAGGGTAGGCGGTCGTCTCCAAAACGCAAACTGGGATGTGGACCGTACTCATCCAATCATCCTTCCGCGAACAGCACCCTTCTCCATTCTCGCGATGCGCCACGCACATCTTGCAGTACTTCACGGTGGCGCACAGCTGACGCTCGCGCGTCTTCGTCAAGAATATTGGGTGATCGGGGGGCGCAGCCCGGTTCGAAAGCTCGTCAACCAATGCGTCATCTGCGTTCGAAACCGGGGGCGCACATGTGAACAGCTGATCGGTCAGTTACCAGCCCGCCGCGTAACTCGATCTCGCGCCTTTCTTCACGCAGGAGTAGACTACGCCGGACCGTTTAAATTAAAACTCAATTCCGGTCGCGGCGGTAAAATTCAAAAGGCATTTGTTGCCGTGTTCGTCTGCTTCGCGACAGGAGCGGTCCATCTAGAGCTCGTGTCGGATTATACTGCGGACGCCTTCATCGCTGCGTACAAGCGGTTCATCAGCCGACGCGGCATCAGTCGCACGCTTACGAGCGACTGTGGGACAAATTTCGTCGGTGCCGATGCCGAGTTGCGCCGACTGTTTAAGCAAACCATCCGACAGAGCCCAAATATCGCTGACGCGCTTGCGAACGACGGCACCCAGTGGCGGTTCAACCCTCCGTCTGCCCCGCATTTCGGCGGAAAATGGGAGGCAGCAGTCAAATCCATGAAGCATCACTTGCGTCGCGTGGCCGGCGACGCGAGTCTCACGTTCGAGGAATTCGCGACGCTGTTAACGCAGGTCGAATCGGTACTCAACTCGCGGCCGTTGTGTCCCCTCTCCGACGATGCCTCAGATTTGTCCGCGCTTACCCCTGGGCACTTCCTTATAGGAAGCGCTCTCACCGCGTTACCGGAACCGGACCTGAGTTCGCTGCCGACAACGCGTCTGTCCCGGTGGCAACGACTTCGACAACTCCTCGATCACGTCTGGCATCGGTGGTCAACGGAGTACCTACACAGATTCCACACGTCCGGGAAATGGCGCGAACGGCGGGAAAATCTTCCCGTCGGAACAATGGTCCTTGTGAAGGATGAACGGCTCCCCCCGTCGAAATGGCCTCTTGGCCGCGTTACCGAAGCGCACCCCGGTGCCGACGGCCTGACACGCGTCATGACCGTGCGAACCCAAAGCGGCATCCTTAAGCGGCCTATATCCAAGCTGTGTCCACTACCGGTTGAGACAGCTATCACCGAAAAACCTGATTCCGATCATCTGTAATTTAAATCCTTCTAATTCGGTACTGTTGCCGAATTACTTATTCGGCAAGGCGGGCGGTAAATGTATCGGCAACGCGCCGAAAACCATTGTTTTCATCACCGTGCGTAATCATAACACACGGCGTTCACCGCGGAGCACCTATGCCTGCGTGACGTCATACGCGACCGAGCTAACGGTCGCGAGCACACGGCGATCAGCGGTAGTTTTTCGAAACACCGTCTCGACACAACCGTCGTAGCGTTTATAAAGACAACACCTTTATACCATCGCGTCATCCGGTACCTTTTATCGTTTGCCTTCAAGTTGCGTATTGCGTTTTCTTTGTGCGTGATCAGGTCAATAATTTGCGTGCGTTCGCGATCATTGTGCAAGTGAGCCTAATAAACGTTTTGTGCATAGTGAACACTTCATTCTTACACGACCTAAGCCACCTTCCGAAATCACGACTCCGTGCGCGAACAAGCACAATATAGCACAAACATAGCACAATTCAGCACAACTGTTGAAATTGTTTTATTTAACAAGTGGGGGGCTAACTTCTAACAGGCAATGAAAGAATACATAAGGGCGCGGAATGTTTCGTACAAGTTGGCTGATGTCCGCCAACATGTCGATGCAGCAATTGCAAACATATCCCCTCAAAACTGGACCAATTTTATTAGTCACGCAATAAAGGAGGAGAAAAGGTTTTATGACCTGGATCATGCCACTGATTCGGTCTTGGAGGAATGCCCCGACTGGTCGAACTCGTCCGATGACTCGGACATCGATGTGAGCCAGTTATAAAGCTTTTGTAAATAGTTGTAAATAGCTGTAGATTAGTTTGTAAGTAGTTGTAAATATCTGTAGATTAGTTTGTAAATAGTTGTAAATAGCTGTAGATTAGTTTGTAAATAGTTGTAAATTAGTTTGTAAATTATTTTGTAAATAGCTGTAAGTTAGTTTGTAAGTAGTTGTAAGTTATAATTTATTACAATTTTTTCAATAAAATATATAAATATATAATTAAATTAAATTTGTAATTCATTATATGTGCAAATGGTCGCGATTTCCTATTCCCTACCCTTTCATGCTAATCCATTTCATTTGTGTACACCGTGTATGCAAATCGCGCAGTGGGAGACAGTGGGGAATGGGTGGTGGAGTGGGAGTTGAGAGGTTCGCTGCGCCGTCTGCCGTCACTCAACCTGCGCGAAACGTTACGATTCTTAGGCGAAGGCAACTTTATAAATCTAGCAGTTGAAACGGGATCAGAAGCAATGAGTTCGTTCGGAGACATTTTAGCCGTCGGTGGGCCGTTTACTTCACGAAGATATTCTATTAAATCTGTCCATAGCCATTCAGCTGGACTAAGCGTGAGGAACCATGTAGCTGGTCCATAATGGTATATCATACAGTTCAAATCATTTCTCGGTTTTCGCCAATATTGTGCTGTATTACGTAACCTGGAAAATATAGTGTTCAAGTTCGTTTGCAGCTGATCTTTAGAGAGCTGTTCTAGAAAACCAGCAGCTGTGTATTTTTCACGTGGATTTGTGACGTTCATTTTGTGATAAATTCCAGCGTTCAATTGTCGCATATTGGTATCGTGTAACAAATGAAAAATATATTGCGTGTTCGATCGAAATTGAGAGTGCTTGGACATCAGTTTTGACTTAATGAATTCATGATCTGTCAAACGAACCAATCTATTTTCATGCTGTCCGTTCACCCCATAAGGATATAAATCTGGGAAACATTTCACATCTAAGTGTTCAGCACGATGACCTAACGGAATGTCATGAACTTTAAGCATTTGATAGAGTGCAGTAGCAGATTCATTAATCCTTTTGTCATACATTGGATAAATCGTAAACTCCTCATAATAAGAATCAGATTGTGACATTTGCGTCAATAATGCACGTTTGTTCTTTTCGTCAATATTAAGTGTTTCACCTTTAACGTCCTCGACAGATTCGTTTTAATATCATTACCAAGAACTTCTTCTTGAAATTCTGTATCTGGTAATTTGCCACACAGCAATAAATCGTGCGATTCTGGTAAAACAATTTCTGAGTATAAAGGATTATTCGCTTTCAACCAAACTAAGGCATTCCATACTTTCTTTAGGTCAACTAAAATTTCCCAAACTATTTTAGATTTTGTTGGAACACCCCGCACCAATATGTATAATGCATGATTTAGATTTAAAGGTGCAGTCGAAGGACAGATTCTTTTTAAGTTTTCTTCTAACGGCAATGGAAGATGAAATGTTCTCCCCTTTACTTTTGGAAACATATGTTTATGCGGCATATTTTTATGCATTACTGTACCCATTCTGACAATCGTTTGAAACGGTTTAGCTCTTTGAATGAGAATTCGTTCGAACTCATTCAACACTGCTATTTCTGGAACTGAATGTACATCAAGGTTATTTAAAATACATTTTGGTGGTATAGAATTGTTGCGAATCTTATCGTGACAATATCGGCAAATAAGCTGCACGTCACCGTCTTTGTATCCAATATGATTTAACAATGTTTGCATTACATTTCCCTTATATGTTCTTTTAGAAATATCAAGCTTAAGAACCTCTCTTTCAAAACACAGTTTCTCGCAGGAAACGCACGGTAGGCGTGGCGTGTCCATAGACCGCTTTGTGAAAGCTTTAAATGCCAAATAATATCGAGATATAATATCTTCTTCGTTCAAGCTTACTTCGGTATTATCTTTTTGTAATGCTTCAGCCTCTTTCCGTGCTTGCTGTGTTATTCGTCGAAGTGTTTCAAGGTCACTATCGTTTAAAGCTTTGTCTAAATTATGTAATAGTTGTTTATGAATGTTCGATATTCTGTATATGATTCTCTTCAAATTTCGTAAATCTGGAAAGTGAGGTGCCAAAATCTCTAAGGCTAAAAAATTGGACTTACATAATTTAGGGTTTATGTAACAACCATGAGAATGACCAACTTTTTCGGTATGCATTTTATTGGAACAGCTATTGATATGGTTGCTCAACTTATGTACCTTTTTTAATGAACATTCTAAAAATTGTTCGAAGAAATCCTGTAAATTATTCAGAATTTCAACATCTTTTGTTTTATAAAGATGACTACAACACCATGCTTTTGTTTTATTCTTCGATTTCAATACAGGTAGAACGTTTATAGCTTTCCCTTCCGAGTTCAGTATGATTGATTCAGAACCGCTGAAAGTATGGTACGAACTTTCCACACAAAGCATTAATCCTGTCATGAACTTCTAAACATTCTGCTGCGCGCGTTAAGGAAATTTCCACTTTTTCTTTACAATCTTTCAAGAGTTTCCTCAATTTCAAAATGTACTTTTGCCTAATATGAAAGCACCATTTTATTATACGCTCAGCTTCCAATCTACTTCCTTCTCGGGACGGCATTTTAATCATTTTTGAAAGTTTTCTAATATACGTTTCTTTGTTATTTTTGGTTGCTATATTGTTATTTGTTACAGCAATATAACGATACTTTTTTATTATTTTCAGAGCAGCACAACGTTTTGCTACTTTATTATAATTATCCTGTTTATCATCATAATATACTTTCCGCTTTTTGGAGATAACATCTTTATTTAGATGATAATAATTTTTTCGCTTTTTCCACATTACTCCTTTATTTTCGTTATAATCTATTTTTGCCTTTTTCATTATACCTTCTTTATTTACATGATAATAATTTTTTCGCTTTTCGCATTTCACTTCTTTATTTGCGTCATAATACACTTTTACCTTTTTGGTTACAACCTTTTTATTGAGCTGATAATAATTTTTTTTCTTTTCGCATTTCACGTCTTTATTTGCATCATAATGCTCTTTTACCTTTTTTATTATACCTTCTTTGTGTATGTTATAATAATTTTTCCGCTTTTCGCGTATTACTTCTTTATGTACGTTAGTAGTATATATAGGCGGGTTCTAAATAGTAGTTATCATTGTAGGCAGATTCCTACCTTACCGACGCAGCTGAAAAAGTTGGTTCTGTTCCATACTAACTTACCGTATTGCGCGAGCATATTTTGCGGGGGGAGGGGAGGGGGTATCTCGCAAGTGCAAAACTGCAGCGTCAGCTTTTTGGATAACCTTGAACGTCAGCTTTTTGGGTAACTGTTTCTAGGGAAGGGGAAGGGGAAGGGGAAGGGGGAGGGGGTATCCAGCACGTGCAAAACTGCAGCGTCAGTTTCTTTTTAGATAACCTTAAATGTCAGCTTTTTGGGTAACCGTTTGTAGGGAAGGGGGAAGGGGCAGGAGGTATTAAGTAAACTTAAACGTGTTCAAATTTCTTACTTATGGAGAGTGGGTGGGATGGGGTACTTCTTCAAGGATAGTTTCTCACGTTATAGCATGGCCATATTATGAACGCATGCGTCACAAATATGACACCTCTGCACCCAGCATGATTTGGTTTATCGTTCACGATAAACAGTCTCGGAGGCAGCGTGGTACTGCAGACTTATGCATGAGGTTAAAATGTAAAATTTGATGACAGACTCATGCCCACGATACATTTGCACATCCCACCCCCGTTTTAAATGTAAGAGACAGAGACGTTCACGATGCAATATAGAGTCGTGGAATCGTACGTGCACTATCTTTTATTTATTTGTTTATATCGTTCAAGATGTACGTTGTGCGTTTTTTTCATAATCTGTAGTAACAGTATCCTTTCACGGCTGGTGTCGAGTTGCTCAGCTGAGACACACGTCACATCATACACAGTCCCTACGAACTTATCTAATCGAGCGAGTTGTAGCAACGGTATCCCTTCATGCTTTGGGTATCGAGTTGTCCAACCCGCGTGATATCTGGACCATTGTTATCGGTTCTCTCGGGCGACGCTAATTGAAAAATGCATTTTGCAAGTTTTAAATTACTGCAATGAACATCTTTTCTAATCTCGCGAGCGGAGATTTTCTCGTGAGCGAAGAGATTTTGTTACATCTTTTCTAGTGGGGATACATTGTATATAAGAATAGGTGTCGTCGACGTGAAGCATAGTTGACTCGAAAGTGCTTGAAAAAATGTTTGTATACATTGCTGCAACAGTTCACTATTTTGTTGATCCGAATACCTCGTTAGAGGAGACATTAAGCACAATGGTAGGTACAAAATACTATTTATTATAACATTATTGACAGATATTTCATAATCATATTTTATAATCATATTTTTTTTATTATTAACAGCAATTCCTTTGCAACGAAGATCGAGCAGCATTTATTAGAAGTTGGAGAAAGGCGATGCGGATATATCGAATAGAAATGGAAGAATGGGGAGGAGACGTTGTTGAGGGGATCGTTACGCTATTTATGTAATCATGGTAAGTAAAATTAAAATAATTGTATATATTTATTTTTTTTAATTAAAACTTAATACCATTTTATATTTTATTTGTTGCAGACTCAACAATCAAGAATTTTTTAAAAAATTATTATTTTTATTATTTTTATTATCATAATTGTCATTATTATTCTGTATAAATTTTTTTACTTTAAATAAATTCTTTTTATATATCAGTATATTAGATTTTTTTTATATTCGTCCGAGCACCTATTCGCTAATTTGTATGCTTCGTTCATATAGTAGTTTTTATTATCGTTCGAGCGAAAACCCTTTCGCGATATTACAGGTATCCACACCACAAGGATTTGGCGGGATTGTATCCGGATCGACACCGATCGGGACGTTGCCGCAGTCCAGCCCGCGGACGTGCCAACAGAATCTGGACCAGGCGCGATGTTCCTCCATGGGATCGTCATCATTTACCCATCGGCATAGACGAACACGACATTCGAAACATTCTACGCAGTCGTCATCACCCAGATGGAAAAATCCTGCGGCGGCGAGTTTCTCCGGTTCAATGACGTGTGAGTAACGCCAATCGCGAAAACTGTGAAGTCTGTCGCGTTCGAGACGATAATCGGGTGGTGGTGTTGCGTGATCGGTTGTTGCGACGGTTCCCTCGGATTTCGCGATCATAGTGATACTCTGTGTAAAAATCAAATGTAAAAGGAGGTTTGTAATTTTGACGGGGAAAATTCAAAGACGCTTTTCTTTATAACGGATACTTTACGTGGTTTTTATAATTGTTAAGCCATGCTAGAAATTTTATTATACTTACCGTTGAAGAATGTGTGACCGTTCGGATGATTATACACGCGATATAACTTTAGTATAACGACTGTCATTGTTAACGTTTGTAGCGAATAATTTATACCATGTACCCCCACCCTCATTATATTGAGAGAGGGGATAATATTATTAGCGATATTGTGTATATATGTATGTAAAAATTATTTCAGGTATTTTAAAAATAAAAATTATTCAAAAGATCTCTTTGTATTTTATTACAAATTCCTTTCTTACAATTCCTTTCTCATAATTCCTTTCTTACAATTCATATAATTTTTCAGAAGGCATTTTAAAAATAAAAATTATTTGAAAATATTTTTGTATTTTATTTTTATTACAAATTCCTTTCCTACAATTCCTTTCTTTCAATCCCTATAGAATAAGAATGCGATTAAAGTAGAGTAAATGATAATGTTTTTAATCAGTATAAGTGGTTAAATTTAAAAATAAAAATTATTTGAAAATATTTTTGTATTTTATTTTATTACAAAATTCATTTCTTACAATTCATATAGAATAAAAATACAGTAGAGAAATAATAAAGTATATATATATTTTTTATCGGTATAAGCGGTTTAAGTAATTTTTCTAACAACGTTCGTCAATGGGCTGTACTCCACGATGCGGTCGTGTATCATTAAGCAGTAGGCTGTTGTCGATGGAGGGACATCGGTTCGACATTCAAATTCTATTCGCACGTCGACCGTAGCATTCTTTAACGCTTCGTTTTGCCGGGAACAATCGAGAACGACGAGCGGGCCGTATCGCAGGAAATCTGAGACGTCAAGTAGCGCTTCGCCGTTTCCATAGTACGATTCTTGGAATTTTGCATACATGTCGTAGAGCAACGCGTATTTACCTTTCTCGAAATCGATATTTAAATCATCGTACGGATAGATTTCCGAGTTCAAGTAAAGCCGAATATTTGACAATGCGCAATGATCGAATTGCGTGACCGTTTTCGTTAAGTTATTCTTTCGATTGGTTTGCAAAGCGAATATCACGTATCGCGGTTTTTCCATTTGCTGAGTCGTTTTTATCGCCCATGTATGCTTCGTAGTAGTCTGTAGCAGAGGATATTCGAACAGATCCCACGATCGAAAACTCATACCAATCGGTCTGTCACTGTCCAAAATACGTAACATGGACAGCTTATGTATTTCATCCAATGCAACGTGTGGCATTCGCCATTGAATTTTGTACAGATTCAGAATAGGTTTCGCGTTCTCGGAAGGACTGAACAACGCGTTCGCGTCGGTACGCGAGCGAATCAAAATCAATTCGTGTCGAGCATTTATCACAACTCGTTTGTAGTCTTCACAGAAGCCTAATAAAACGTTCATAGGCACGCAAAAGTTGAAATTTATCGCAACCGTGGTCGTCGCCGTTTGCTTCTGCCGATCATCGCCATACAGCCAGCCAGCGTTGGATAACGCGTCGCTTCTCGTTCTGGATAGACTCACATAATTCTTCAGAGTTGTCGTTGCACCAGGATTTCTGGACCGGTCGATTTCCACTCCGTTCAATTCGTAGCGTATTTCCTCGAACATAAACGCAACGGCATTGTTCTCGAGAGCCGCCGTATCGATGCTCGATTCTCCTGCTCCAACCGGTAATTCGAGTTTTCCCGGTAAACTAAGTTTTCCCTCAACGTATAGGAAGCTTTTACACGGGAGCGTGTACAGGTCTTGTTGATGAATAGGTATCCGTATCTCATCGCTGTTTTCGAACGTTGTATTGGCGTACGGATTGTACGTGTGCAGCTCAATCTTCGTTATGCGATTGTCGGAGATCGGCGCTTCAGAGATGTTCAAAATGTCGTCGAACATGATTTTTCCTCTCACTTTTTAACAATAAATCCCAAAGATCGTAGATACTGTGCGTTTTCCACGGTTAATTTCTTACGTATCTGCGACTTTACGTTTTTTTCCACGGTTAGTTTCTTGCGAATTAATGTGCTGCTGCTGCTGCTGTTGTTGTTCAACGTATGGAATGTCGTATTGTTATGAATTAGCATTGCTTCGTCGCACGTGTAGTCGCACCGTGATTTCTTCACCTCGAAAATCAATCAAACGTCCGGATTGGTCAACTATGCGAATCGTTAAATCGTCAATTACTCGTGCAACGATTGGAAGGTAAATGACTCGTGCGGGCGTTTCAGATAATTTATACCCTGGCGGTACCTGGGGCGCGAACTCATGTATCGTGTGAACGAGTTTGCCATTGTCGTACGATCCGGTGGTTATGTTACATTCCACTCGTACGATGTTCACGTTGATGATATTCACAGGTGCGTTCGACGTGTGCCACGCGTTCGGTGGCAAAACACGATTCAAGGAAAATCCCAGAATAGATCCCACGTTGCGAGGCTTTGTAAAGTTTATTTGATATTTGCTTATAATTTCACTTTTCATGGTGTTGTTGTTCGCTCGTAGCACCAGCGGATATTCAATATCGGAGACGGTAGACGACTCATTTTTTGGAGGATATCGCGCGCGTATTTCGCGCCTCAAGTACGCGTTGATCGCTTCCAATTCGTACGAGCCGTCGGGGATGACGATCTCCTCGTCTTTTTCACCAAAGTAGAATCGATTGTTTCCGATGTTGGCGCTGATATTCGGAATCGTGTAATAAGTTTGTAAATCGAGCAATCCCAGCTCGTATTCGCCATTGGCCAGATCTATGGGCGGGAAGTACTTGGACGACAGTATGCTGCTTCTCCCCGATAACGTGAGCGTAAATGACTTTTTCGCATGCATCGTGCAGAGAGAGAGAGAATTTATAACGTAGTTTCTCGGAGAAATTTCACGCACAATTGTCCACACACGTTTTCGTCGTAGTTTTGAAAACGTTCGTGGTTATATAGGATCGTCGCGTTTGCGCAGAAATAGCGAATCAACTCGATCGGTGGTCGAAGATTCCCAAAACTATCAAAGTATTTGACGCGCGAGCCCCATTTTATGTATACGACCCAGTGCGTTCCCAGTCCATGACTATTATCTAGATTGACTATACCTCGCTCGTTTACCCACGCATGCAGCGGCAAATCGTCACGCATAAAAACTCCGCGAAAATACGGTAATCCTTTACAGATGACCATCAATTCGACATCTGTCGTCGTGTTGTCTTTCTTCGTTTTTTTCCCCCTCTTCAAACCTTTTCCATGCTTATACGGTGCGAGATATACCCCGCGACCCTCCATGGCACGATTGTGTCGCTCCGCTTCTTGTAATTGTTTCTTTGCAGCTTTCGCAGCGTTTATGGCTTTGACTACTCCTGCGGCACCACCCGTCAATGCTCCTATAGCCGACAAAGCAGGCAGCAGCAACGGTAGAAAACCACCGCGTTTGGCGATCGGGAGAATTCGTTGTTTTTTTCTCTTTTCACCTTTTTTCTTTATCAGGCCCATGCCCAATTTCGTTTTAGCTTTCATGGCTGCCAACACTGCGGCCGCGGACACCTTCTCTCCCAACGTTGCGTCCCCAGACGTTACTCGATGCAGCGCTCGATCTGCCAAAACGTTGTCGGCTGCGTGACGATTTCCAAGATCCTTGTACCGCGAATACGCTATATCGTGCTCGCGACAGGCTGCATCCAACGGATTGATTCCTCGATCCCCACGAGCTAATCGAGCGGTCAGTTTCGTACCAGGACCGCAGAATTGATAACCGGGTATATGTAATTCGAACGGCAACGCGTTTATAGCTCTGTTTAAGAATCCCTTACCCGTATGCGAACCGGGGCACCGTTGTGAACGATGATTCACACGCATAAGCTATTTTTCCGCTCTCTCTTTGGAAAGAAACGAACTCTTTAGAGCGACTAATATCAATGGTGTTCGAACCGTCGTATAAATACCACTCACCCACCCCGCTCATCGAATCAATCAGATCATGCGTTTTGTGAGGCAATCTTTGGATATTCACGTTCCAACGAGTCGCGCGTTCGACGATTGTGACGAGATGATGCGGAAACATGGATCATTGTTACCAGGCAATGTACGATGCGTCATAAGCGGTCCGTCAGGATGTGGTAAAACGAACGTTATGATTAGCCTGCTGGAGAGCGCGAACGGGCTACGATTCGCCAATGTCTACGTGTATTCGAAATCTCTGTGTCAACCAAAATACCAATACTTAAGCAAACTATTCTCATCCGTGGGGAAGGATGTAGGATACTTCGCGTTCGCGGACAACGCTGATGTAATCCCTCCCGCAGAGGCACGGTCCGATTCGATATTTATCTTCGACGACGTGGCGCGCGACGAGCAGGATATCCTGAGAGAGTATTTCGCGATGGGTAGACATTCGCACGTCGATTGCTTCTACCTGGGTCAGTCGTACGCGAGAATACCTAAACATTTAATTCGTGACAATGCCAATCTGTTGATTCTGTTCAAACAGGATACCATGAATTTACGTCACGTTCACCAAGATCATGTAAATACCGATATGTCGTTCGAGACGTTTAGCGCGTTATGCACGAATTGCTGGCGACAGAAGTATGGATTTCTCGTAATCGATAAAGACAGTCCTGTGAATCGCGGTCGTTATAGACGTGGATTTAACGAGTTTGTTGTACTGTAGCGAATACAGTTGCTCGATAAGAGTCGTCGGAGCTGTATCGTGGCTGTAAAATCTCTCTCTCTCTTGCGCAACCAATATGTCAGCCCAAAATGAGAAGAATGAGAAGCTGCGGGCTTCGATCGTGAACGAAATAGCGAAGACCAGTGATATCATACGTAAAAAGTATTTAGCGTTGAAAGTTGGAAAAATGGCTGCTGAGACGAATTTGCGAACGACTTTACAACCGATCGTCGAACCGTTGAAACAGATAGTTCAAAATACAGCTACTGTTGAACCGAACGTGGATGGTGACAATGTGTTCTCAGATATTAAGGAAACACCACCACCACCACCATCCCCCCTACGAAAAAAAAGAAGATTCTCGGATGTTAGGGGAACGCCATCGTCCTCTATGAAAAAAGGAGAAGAATAAGAAAAAGAACGATGAAACCAATGTAACGTTCACCTCAAAACAAGTATATAACATCGATGATGACGATGATGATGATGATGATGATGACGATGATGAGATCGAGCCGGCGACGGCAACAACGATTACAGTACCGCAACAGGATAACTTCGAATCACCGCGCACGCCATCTTTGGAATCTTCAATGCGTAATATTTTTGAAAATCCTGAAACTCATCTCGAGGAAAATCAACGTCTAACCGAGAGTCTTGGACCTTTGGCGCGCGAATATTTAGAAAAATTTTTTACCGAACTGACGAAAAATTCTGACAACGTGTATGGAGTATTTTTGAAAGACGATAAGCTGATGCTGGGAAATTCAACGTTCGAGGTGGACAGCAACGATGATATCATCGTTAAGGGGGTACGGTACAAGGGGACTCGTGGTCTTTACGAATTGATATTCAGCAGAATACCTGATGAGCAGCTGTACATCGAGGACGATAAGAACACATATAAAAGAATTCTCACTCTTACGCATGCGCATCGACGCGGGAATCAGGTAATGGGAAACAAAGGTTACAAGTATAGGAAAATTATAGGACCGTTGTTTTCTTCGCGAGGTGGGAGAGGGATTGAACTTCCATCTTTTATGTGCGTGACCGACCATCCAATCGATTACGTGCATTGGGATGATCCAAACGAACTCGTCGATCGTCTGAAATTGTTAACCGCTTCGAAGAACGCCGGCCATTCCAACCATGACAACGAAATAATGTCGATAATTGAAGAACTTCGCGAAGCCGGTATAATTATAAATTAAAGCGTGTGCGCTCGTCGTGTCAGTGATGAATGAAATGTCGATCGATAAAAATGCGCATTCGTCTTAATTGTTGCGAAACGAATCAAGCGATATCCTCGGGTGAAGACGAGAACGGTGAAAGCTGGAACTTGAGATTGCAAAGTCTAAGGATAAAACTGGATGAGATATTTCAACGAATACTGTGGATCGAAAAGCAGGTAAAACGGTTGTGCATGCGATACGAGTTGGCGATAATCGAAGAAGAAGAAGAAGAATCAGACTAACTCGAGCGAAAAAATGTCTATCGACAAATTTGGTAGAGTGCTTCGCGAAGCGGGCAAAAGCGAGCCGAATGTTTCTTCAATTTTCTATCCCGACGTTTTGAAAAGTTATGTGCACGATAACGCTATATGTTTGAACGATGACGCTAAATTGTACGATGCGAAAGGTACGAGGATCGGGCACGTGGCGAATCCTGCGGCAAACGATCACGCTGCAACCAAACTATACGTGGACACGCTTAACGCGAAGCTCGAGTTCGAGATCATGAAAAAACTGGTCAATGAACTGAAAACTGCTAAACAGACGATAATGTCCGAAGTATTAGCTAAACAGGATGTGACGGTTACCCTGATCGGTGGAAGGTATTTGCCGAGTCAGTCGGCAGTCCAGGGTCGCGGTACCTCGAATGGCCGCGGACGGTTCGGTGTGGCGGTCGTTCGGCGGTGTACGCTCGGTGTGAGCGGCGCTCGCTCGGTGGATCGGTCACCGGTATTCGCGGAGGCGCGGTGCAGTCGTTGCTCGGTAGGCGGTGGACTGGTCGCTCGGTATCGGTGGAGGGTTTGGTGAGGGGAATCCCGCTCGGCTTTTCGCCGCTGGGGACCGGACGGTGCCTGCTCGGCGTTTCGCCGCGGAGACGGAGGGATTCCCGTGGGTGTTTCACCGCTCGGGCCTGGATGCAAGGTCTGCTCGGCGTTTCGCCGCGGAGACGGAGGGATTCCCGTGGGTGTTTCACCGCTCGGGCCTGGATACAATGTCCGCTCGGCGTTTCGCCGCTGAGACGGAGGGATTCCCGTGGGTGTTTCACCGCTCGGGCCTGGATAGTGTCTGCTCGGCGTTTCGCCGCTGAGACGGAGGGATTCCCGTGGGTGTTTCACCGCTCGGGACTGGATACAATGTCTGCTCGGCGTTTCGCCGCTGAGACGAAGGGATTCCCGTGGGTGTTTCACCGCTCGGACCTGGATACAATGTCCGCTCGGCGTTTCGCCGCTGAGACGGAGGGATTCCCGTGGGTGTTTCACCGCTCGGACCTGGATACAGTGTCTGCTCGGCGTTTCGCCGCTGAGACGGAGGGATTCCCGTGGGTGTTTCACCGCTCGGGCCTGGTATTGGGAAACGGTGATCGGACGGAGGTATTGGCGGACGGATAGGACAAGGTTCACACTCTCTCGCATTCGCTCACTCAGCCTTCAAAAGTCGGGCACTCGGTGTCGGTCGGTGTTCGTCACAAAAGACTACTAGCGGCGGACGGTGGTGCGCTCGACTTGTCCTACCGATGCTCGCCCGGGGTACTTATCCTCGCGGGTGTATGTTTCCTCCCGCGAGAAACTGGTTTGGCGCGGCGGCCCTCTTGCGGTCGCGGATTGTGATCGCGCGTCGCGGGCTCGCGGCTGGCTTGTGGGCGCGGCAGACGCGGGGCTCCGGCGGTGTTTGTTTTATTTTTGGGGACGGCTTCGCGCCTGGAGGAATGTAACCGTCACAAGGATGAAAAACTGAAAACCGCTAAAGAAACGATAAAGTCTGAAATACTGACTACGATACAAGGCATTCGATACGATGCAGACGAAAATATGAGATCAATCGATTCACGTATCAATTAGATCGACGCGAAAATCAATCATTCGGATGAGTCGCAAACGCTCAAGGTCTTGAAGGAGAAGGTAAAAAAGCGATATCGCTGATGACGATCGGCTGGAGAACCTTGGAATAGGCCTTCATGACCGACCGACCGACCAACCGACCGACCGACCGACCGACCGACCGACCGACCGACCGACCGACCGACCGACCGACATATCTTGAGAAATCATACTGCATACTGTACAACAGCCATACTGTATCTGTACCTGTACCTGTACCTGTACCTGTACCTGTACCTGTACCTGTACCTGTACCTGTACCTGTACCTGTACTTGTACCTGTATGGAAAAATGAGGGAGGGAAATATAACTGAGTTTCACATAAGTATACGTGCAGATACGACGTATCGAGGAGCGAGAGCGCTTCAATTACTGGGAAAACATGACTGAAAAGTGAATAATCGGTTATAAGGGAGAGAGCGACGATGAGTAAAGAGAACGTGGTGGAAGAGCTGCATGCTCCGGCGAGACGTTTTTACCCGCGTAGACGTGTGATCGTGCGAGGATTCGATGATCTTTGGCAAGCCGATATCGTTGAAGTTCAAAACTATGCGCGAAACAATCGTGGACATCGATATATTCTCACGATAATCGATGTATTTAGCAAATACGCATGGACGGTTCCTTTGAAGAGTAAAAATGCGAGCGACGTGTGTAAAGCTTTCGCGTCAGCGTTGGAGAAGGATGGCAGAGCCCCGAACAACTTGCAGACCGACATGGGGAAAGAATTCTACAATGCAACGTTCCAAGAGTATCTAAGGAAACGTAACATCCGCCATTATTCAACGTTTAGCCCTATGAAAGCGTCCGTAGTGGAACGTTTCAATCGTACGCTGAAGAACAGCATGTGGAAATTTTTCTCGTTGAGTGGAAAATATCGCTGGATCGATGCGCTTCCCACGTTGACCGAGGACTACAATAATCGAAAACATCGTACCATCCGTATGCGACCCGCCGACGTGAACCGTAAAAATGCCGGGCACCTTCTGTCCACCGTGTACAACAACGTGAAGATTGCTGGTCCTGCCAAATTCAAGGTTAACGATCACGTGCGCGTCAGCAAGTTCAAAACCCTATTTGACAAAGGATACACGCCCAACTGGTCAACCGAAATATTCAAGATTACCGCGGTGAAACGAACGAATCCCGTCACGTACCTCTTGACCGATTCGAAGGGCAAACCTATCGCTGGAGGATTTTACGAACACGAGATACGCGCGGCAAAATATCCTGACGTATACTTAGTTGAAAAAATATTACGCAGAAAAGGAAATAAGGTATACGTAAAATGGTTGGGAATGGATGCGTCACATAATTCATGGATATCTAAAACGAATATACTTTAATTGTATTTTCTACTATCGACTACACTTTAGAAATGTAAGAGTTATGTTAATTAATTTTTTCTCTACTTTTCTTTTATTCTATAGGTGTCTGAAACTGGCGCGCTCGAGCGCCATGTTTGTCCTTTTAACACATCGCGAACCCGCCAAGACGAAGAACTAGCAGCCGTGGCAATCGGCCAATTAGAGGAGCCGAGGAAATTGCGCAAGCCCGATCGCTCGCGCGATTGGGCAAGGTTCATTCTCGATCTTTCTGGAACGTTCACGAACGATTCCCGGAAGCAGTGACGCGTGACGAACGTTCCAGAAAGAGAGAGACAATAAAAGAGCGAGAAAACCGCCATTCTCTCTGTCTGTCTTGCGTAACCAGCGAACCAAGATCAAGCGATTTCAATTAAAAGTCTTTCTCATTTATTCACATTTACATAATTACAAAGTTTTGTTACATTTGTTATTTCATCGACTTTTTGTGCAGTGCAGTGCAAAATATACAGTTATTTATCACAGATTCTGAATTAATCCATTTTTCTCTATCCCTTTCACTCAATTCAAATTCGCACGTTACATCCGTCCCATTCTCTCACACCGTTCTCTCAATCACACATTTCCACTCATTACATTCATTCCATAAAGTCCTTTCATTCCGTGGTCAAACTAGACCGTTTTCCATTTGACATTTTTGGTCCTTCGAGCCGGATCTGTAGATAAACCAGTGAAGTCGGTGGTGAAACAGTTCTCGTTGCCAGTGAGGTTCCATCCAACGACCCATTCTCGTATCAAAATGGACCTCAACCCCGAAGAACTGCTTCTCGTCCAGCAGGACCTCGCGAGGAAGATTGAGCGCACGTTGGAGAACTTCAAGAAGGCAGGAGCTCAGTCCAAGATTACTGCCGGAGTGGTCCAAACCAGAATCAATCTCCTCGAGAAGTACTGGGCTGAATTCCAACAAAACAATCACATAATTATGTACAAAAAGAGAGAAGCATTCAAGTCAACTGATTACGTAAGCAAACAGATCGCGGATCAAGTTGAAGAAACGTATGCGTACCAGCGAAGCGTGCTTCATGATCTGTCCGTGAAGTACAGTGACGTGAGCAGAAGTTCGACAGCAGCAGTTGAGGCTAAGGAAGAAACAGATCCTGGATCAGCACCACTTCCTCGAATGCAATTACCAGAATTTCACGGAACATACGTGGAATGGCCAGCCTTTAAGGATCTCTTCAAATCGATTGTCGAGCGTAATAAAAAATTGAGTGCTGTCGATCGATTACACTACCTTAAAGGTGCTCTCCGTGGAGAGGCGGCTGACCTCATCACTGACCTGCCCACCACCAACGAGAACTATGATCGAGCGTGGACGATTCTCACCGAACAATACGAGAATAAAAGGATTCTCGTGCGATCGTGCCTCGACAGACTAGCTTCTCTCCCCAAAATGAGAGAAAGCTCACCAGAGGAGATCGCCAATATCCAGAAGGGAGTCTCGTCGGTGGTGAACACCCTGGAAGGGCTAGGAAGGCCAATCGACAAAACAGACGACTGGTTTGTCTACTCAGTCGTCAATTTGCTCGATCCAGTGACTCGTGACAAGTGGGAGGAAGGAATCACCGGCTCTACCGATCCACCGTCGTTCGCTTCGTTGAAGGACTTTCTGACGAAGAGACGCCAACAGCTGGAAGCTTCACCAGAGCCTTCCTCCCTAAAATCCATGCGAGAGGCCAGTAAATTTCAAAGTAAATGCTCCGAAACTCACTCACGTTACGGGCAATCAAAATCTAAAACAACAAGAGCTGTAAGAGTTAACCACACACAACACAGTCAGAAGAGTCAACCTCTCACCTGTTTCAAATGTGGGAAGGATCACTTCATGATGCTTTGCAAGGAGTACAAAGCCCTCCTACCAGCTGAACGCAGGCATCAAGTGGAAAAACTCCGTCTCTGCATCAACTGCCTTGGCCAGCACTCAGTTGCCACCTGTTCATCAACGAAGAGCTGCATGTCCTGTGGGGAGAAACACCATTCGTCACTTCATGATGCATATCGAGATGGCCAGTCATCAGCAAAAGCAACTCACCACACCCTTGACTGCAGTAACCTGACTGGTGAAGTATTGCTTGCGACTGCCTTGATTCACGTTACAGATCGACACGGACGACGACAGGCAGTACGAGCCCTCATTGACCAAGGCTCGGAAACCTCGATGATCAGCGAAGGGCTGGCACAACGACTCCAGTTGCCACGAACAGCTTCTACTGTGGACATTTTTGGTGTCGGAGGGCAACAGCTCGCCAGAGCACAAGGTCGAGTCATCCTGGACATCTCCACCTGCGAGGGTGACACACTCAAGGTCTCGGCAATTGTATTGCAAAAGCTCTCAGGGTATGCTCTCGGACGTACCACCCGCCAGAGTTCCTGGAGGCACCTGAAGGGGCTGAAACTGGCTGATCCCATTACTGCTCAGTCGAAACCAATCGAAGTTCTGCTGGGGGCCGATGTATACCCTGCTGTCATAAAAGAAGGGTTGAAACGGGGTAAAGTAAACGAACCCGTCGGCCAACTGACAATTTTTGGGTGGATAATTACAGGATTGGCAGGCTCCTCAACCACCTCAGCTCACGTCCAAGTGCACCAAGCAGTTGTTGGTGATTCCTTGAGCTCACTAGTACGAAGATTCTGGGAGCAGGAGGAAATACAGGAAGCTCACTCGACGCTAACTGCGGAGGAGAGGGAATGCGAGGACCACTTTGCGTCATCTCACTCACGCACTCCAGAAGGTCGATACCAGGTGAGACTTCCATTCCGAAAAACAGGTCCCATCACATCGGGTTCTCGAGCAGCAGCGTGGCACTCCCTGAGGAGAATGGAGCAGCGCTTCAACAGAAGCGCAGATTTCAAGGCGCTGTATCAAAACTTCCTCGAGGAATATCAGACGCTGGGCCACATGTCACTGGTAGAAGAACCAACGGACGACCAACACGTGCACTACCTACCGCACCATGGGGTTCTCAAACCCAACAGCTCCACAACAAAGCTGAGGGTAGTGTTCAATGGTTCATGGTCCGAACCATCCCAACTGTCATTGAACGATAGTCTACACGTGGGTCCAAATCTTCTGCCACTGCTTGCCGACGTCCTACTGCGGTGGCGAAAACACCAGTTTGTACTCACGGCCGACATCACCAAAATGTATCGACAGATACTAGTGCATCCAGAGGACCGCAACCACCAGAGGATCCTGTGGAGAAACACTGAGACGGAGCACGTGAGTGAATACCAATTAAATACAGTCACTTATGGCATGTCGTGCGCACCATATCTTGCAGTGAGGACGTTGCACCAGCTGGCAGAAGATGAAGGAGGCCAGTATCCCATTGGCGCACTAGCACTTCAACGCGACACATATGTGGATGACATCTTGACGGGTGCCGACACCATCCCAGCCTTGGAGGAAACAGCAACGCAGCTCCAACAGCTGTGCAAGGCGGGCGGCTTCCCTCTTCAAAAATGGGCATCCAACGTCATCGGCCGGCTCAACGTTGCCACGCAATCCAACCAGGATTCCACAGCGCCGATCTCGCAACCCACACAAGTCCAAGAGCACCCAAAAACTTGGACGGACACAGTTCACTCGACGCTTGGCCTCCAGTGGTCACCGCAAGATGATTGCTTCCTCTTCATCATATCAGACGAGCAAGCTCAACCACTATCAAAGCGAGGCGTCGTCTCCAAAGCTGCCCAGCTTTTTGACCCGTTGGGATGGCTCACTCCTGTCGTGGTCCGAGCCAAGATTACGATCCAATCCACGTGGTTGTTGGCTCTCGGTTGGGACGATCCATTGCCACCCCCATTGGCAAATGAATGGAAGACCTTCTGTGCGGACCTCAAGCAGCTCGAGAAAGTGAGAGTACCTCGGTCCTTGTACCACAACAACTGTCCGAGTCAACGAGAGCTACATGGCTTCGCCGATGCCTCAGAACGAGCCTACGGAGCAGTCATTTACCTTCGGTCAAAGGACGCAGATGGTCAATGGAGAGTCACACTGGTCACAGCGAAGAGCAAGGTGGCTCCATTAAAACAGGTGTCCTTACCTCGCCTCGAGCTATGCGCAGCACACCTTCTTGCACGATTGATTCAACACACGGTCACCACGCTGCAACTTGAGGACATTCCACTTCACCTGTGGTCGGACTCCACGGTCGCGCTGGGGTGGATCCAGGCTCATCCATCTCGGTGGAAAACGTACGTGGCCAATCGAGTTGCCGACATTCAGCGCAGAATTCCAGAAGCACAATGGCACCACGTGGCTGGAGTAGACAATCCAGCAGACTGCAGTTCACGTGGACTCACGCCGTCACAATTGCTCACCTGGGATCTGTGGTGGAAAGGACCGGAGTTCTTGCAACTGGATGACAGCTTCGCTCCATCAGGACCCAACAACCATGAGCAGCTGCCAGAAGCAAAGGGGCCCATCGTCGCTGCCATCACCAAGGACCGGAAGCCCGAAGAAGACAACCACGTGCTGCTGCGATACTCCTCGTACACTCGGCTGCTGCGCATTACTGCGTGGTGCCGGAGATGGGTTCGAAAACGCACTGACACTGCATCGACCACAAATTCAAACTCCGACAAACCTCTCAACCTCAGCGTCGCCGATGTCGAAGAAGCAGAAAGAGGGTGGTTCCGGATGGTGCAGCGGAGTGCCTACGAAAATGAATTAAGGCAGATGTCAAAGGGGCAATGCATATCAAGTAAAAGTAGTCTTGCTTCGCTGAGTCCAATGCTAGACAGCAATGGCCTCATGAGAGTCGGAGGCAGATTGAGCAAAGCCCGCCTCAATCCAGACGAGGCGCACCCAATTATTCTACCTCCTGACTCCCGACTTACCCATTTATACGTCTCCTTTGTTCATAGCACCACATTGCACGGGGGCGTCCAGGCAACTCTGGGAACAATTCGCCAACGAATATGGATACCGAAGGGACGGTCCACTGTCAAGGCCATTATTAGGAAGTGTGTGACCTGCTTGCGATGGCGGGCGGAACCAGCCAGTCAAATAATGGGACAGTTGCCAGCGTCTAGAGTCACGCAGGCGCGCCCCTTCTTTTCCACCGGAGTTGACTACGCCGGTCCCATCTGGCTGCGCACCACTTCTGGACGAGGGCACAAAGCATACAAGGGTTTCATAGCGGTCTTCGTCTGCATGGCCACCAAAGCCGTACATCTTGAGGTCGTATCCAATTGCTCGGCTGAAGCCTTTTTAGGTGCTTACCGTAGGTTTGTGTCCCGCCGTGGCATCTGCGCCCACCTGTACAGCGACTGCGGGACAAACTTCTCGGGAGCCGACAACGAATTGCGCCGCCTGTTCACTGCCAGCTGTCGGGAAAATCGCAGCCTGAGGAGCCTGATGTGTGACCTACGAACACAATGGCACTTCAATCCACCTGCAGCACCTCACTTTGGTGGATTGTGGGAAGCTGCAGTGAAGTCCACCAAATTCCATCTGCGCCGAACAATAGGGGAGACTCGGCTGACATTCGAGGAGATGACCACGTTACTCACCCAGGTGGAGGCTTGCCTGAACTCAAGGCCACTCGCCCCTCTCTCCGACGACCCCACAGATTTCACGGCTCTGACTCCTGGACACTTCCTCATTGGCTCCGCATTGAACTCGCTTCCCGAACCCACGCTGCTTGACACCGAAGACAACCGGCTCACTCGTTGGCAAATGCTGACGAAAATGCGAGATCATTTCTGGACAAGATGGCAAAGGGAATACCTTCACGGACTCACCACGAGATCAAAATGGCGTCACACGAAGGAAGATCTCGAACCAGGCCGTCTGTGCATTATCGTTGGAGATACGACACCTCCATCACAATGGCAACTCGCACGCATCACGGAGACGCACCCAGGGGCTGACGGCAAAGTGCGAGTTGCAAAAGTGGCCACAGCAACCACCGAACTCGTAAGACCAGTCGCGAAATTAATTGCACTTCCGATCAGCACGAGCGAATCAATGAACGCGTCGATATTGTCACCGCGCATCGCACCCGCGCATAGTACAACCGTGTAGTACGCGACGTGACGCATCAACACGTCACGCCGATGCTGTTCATTCATGATCACTTCGCGACGTCAATGGTTCCATTGTTCCAAATTTTCAACTGCGTCTATCACGTTTCACTGCAATTATCACTTCACTTAAGTTCATTACATTAGTTCACTTCACTTCAATGCCCGCTTGCAAAAGTTATTGTTCCAACCGAACCATGTAGCGCGAACACGGGAATTCGACAAGTCGAGGCGGGCGGTATGTCTGAAACTGGCGCGCTCGAGCGCCATGTTTGTCCTTTTAACACATCGCGAACCCGCCAAGACGAAGAACTAGCAGCCGTGGCAATCGGCCAATTAGAGGAGCCGAGGAAATTGCGCAAGCCCGATCGCTCGCGCGATTGGGCAAGGTTCATTCTCGATCTTTCTGGAACGTTCACGAACGATTCCCGGAAGCAGTGACGCGTGACGAACGTTCCAGAAAGAGAGAGACAATAAAAGAGCGAGAAAACCGCCATTCTCTCTGTCTGTCTTGCGTAACCAGCGAACCAAGATCAAGCGATTTCAATTAAAAGTCTTTCTCATTTATTCACATTTACATAATTACAAAGTTTTGTTACATTTGTTATTTCATCGACTTTTTGTGCAGTGCAGTGCAAAATATACAGTTATTTATCACAGATTCTGAATTAATCCATTTTTCTCTATCCCTTTCACTCAATTCAAATTCGCACGTTACATCCGTCCCATTCTCTCACACCGTTCTCTCAATCACACATTTCCACTCATTACATTCATTCCATAAAGTCCTTTCATTCCGTGGTCAAACTAGACCGTTTTCCATTTGACAATAGGAATTGTAAAAAATGTAATTTGCAATCAAATAAAATACAAAGAGATATTCTTAAATAATTTTTTTATTTTTAAAATAATGTTACAAAAGACCTTCTCCAATAATTTTTACACACATTATATATTTCTTAACCTTGTGCGAACGCCGCGATGATGTCAGCGCACGAAGCCGCCAGTTCGCAATCGATCAACGAACTTTGATCGAAAGATTCGCTCTCGACAATCGTTTTCGTGATATTATTCGCGTCGCTATTCTTCACCGTACCGACGAAATTCATGAATTTAGCAGTCACCGCGGGAACATTGTCGATCAGCCACGAATACATGTTGTACACACAGAATTCGAGGTTATACAAGTTAAACATAGTTTTTTCCGTAATATACAAAGCTACGAACTGATTCGATAATTTCACTAGATTCATACCATTACGATTAACTGTTTGAAACGTTAAATCATCGCTCATTTTTCGACACTGTTTCTGCATAGACGGTGAAAGTAAATCGGAAATACACTCCTTTGTGCGCAACAACTCTGTCCATGCATCCATGAAAAACATGATCTCGTTACCGCGGTTATCCCCTATAGCCAGTTCCACGCAAATGCCATCGCCAACGCGCACACCAATCTCAAGATATTTAAAATAATTGCCAGCTATGGAATATCTTCGGCTCAAGACCCGTGCGCTGCACAAACTCCTCGGCGGTTGCATCATTGATGATCTGGACTGCTGTTGAGAAACCCTGCAACAGATTTCCAAATTAGACGTTTTTTCAAAAATTTTTTTCACAATTGTTTTCACGTTTTTCTACTTACATAATATTTAGTTTCCTCTTTTTGTGCGGCTCCTCGACGTTTGAACGCTCACAGTTGGTGGATGGATGACGGTTGTACTGCATCTTGCAACGTTTTTAGCGGTCAATCTGAAGCTTGACGGTTGGAATACGTCGTTTTATAGGATCTCTCCCTACCACTTCTTTTAAAGATAGCAATCCCCTCCTCGACTTGCAATAATCTCCCTACCACTTCCTTTTCATTTACGGGGATAAAAATGATGACTCGGTTTTTTCTTAATCGATGTTGTAATGCCCCCAAGGAAGAGTATCAATCAAATTACTGCAAATATGCCGCTTGTCGTCATGCGGGCTCAACGCTAATTTCTTTTCAGACATCGAATACACCTGATGCCGTACGGACACTATGCGATTACCGGTAACGCTCTTTTCCGTATGATTACGAAGGCATTCGACGTAGTCTTCGAAACTTATATCCCGAGCGGTAACGTTTGTCCTGATACCTTTGATCTTTTTAGTATCCTGATCACCGTGCACGCGAATCGCATACATTTTCGAACGAAGCCCTACGAACTCAATCATAATTTTACTACCGTTCTCATCCTTCATCAAACCGATCTGTTTATTGTTCGCGAGCGGAACACCGTAAACGTTGTTCGCGGCATAATTACTGGTGTCGTATCTATGGATATCGCGTTTCAACAGCGCCTCGTACGCGTCATCGCAAGCGATCTCGTATATCAGGCTGTCCGTGTCCGTGTACAAAATCTTACAATTCTGTTGGAATTTTGGCTGCATGTACTCGTAATGAAAACTGTACAAATGAAATTTCGAAATATCCAATATGGACATGCCTACGTAGATTGGTTTGAAAAATTTAACGAGTAGCTTTTTCAGCTGAATCGCGACAAAGTTCTCGGAAAATACCGTACAGCTGTGAAAATTTGGTCTAGCTATCAATCGTTCAACACCGTGTCTACCGCTCCATCGAGAAAGTAATTTCACGATCGTATGATTTCGAACATTCTCCATAGTTTTTCCAAACACGGCATTGTTCATTAATTTGAACAAATTTTTGGAAAAATCATTGGTTGCATTGGCGCGTAATTTTGTGTTCAAATCAATGTAACCGTGCAGCCATCGCGACTGTCTAAACTCTAGAATTCTATGTATTTTCCGCAATTTCAAATTATGCTTTAAACTTTGTTGGAGGTATCGGTAATGTACAACGTATCGCTCCTTATCGCGAAGTGTTGCCATCAACTTTTTGTGCGTATTCGAGTCGGTCGCTGAGTCGTGACTTGGACAAAATGGAAGATCCGCGTGAGCATCGTGAATTTCGCGCGGATACTCTAAATCCACCTCCAAAATGTATCCTACGGGGCTATCGGCCGGAACGGATTCGACGTCGAAATTATCCACGTCCACCCATCGAAAGTCTCTGTGCGGCAGAGGTTGCGACATTGCCCAACCGTACAAATTATTTACGTCGAAATACATTAAGTAGGTGGACGGTTTGGTCGAGTCGTGCGTAGATAAATATTTATTGTTGGCGTGCGCATATCTGTGAGAACACTGGCTCAATCCACCGCGTATTCCCCGCTCCACGAACAAAAGCATGTCAACGTCGGTCAACAACTCCAATTCGATCTTTGTCATTTTCAACATCACGTCCCACGCGAAACCGGGGAGCGTGTAATAATGCGCCGGATCGAGCTTGTAATTCTCGAGACAGTCATCGCGAAAATTTTCAAAAACAGCCGCCAACAACAGAACATCCAATTTTAAGTACAAATCGCTGTACTGTCGAAGCGTTTGTATGGCGAAACGCGACCAAACCGTATTCGCGTGAAGGTATCGTTTAATTTATCGTACGACGTTAAATAGTCGTATGGAAAAACACCTTTTCTGGTCAATAATTTGAAATCGTCGTGGGAAAGATGTGCAAATTCACCTCGTACGATGCGTAATTTACTTTCGTCCAAGTACGACGACAGCTTGTCCAGACTCGAGTTCAAGAACTTGAATGAATCGATGAAGCGGAATTTCAACAATTTTGCATGCTTTCGCTCTTCACCCTGGATATGAACGGTTTTCGTGAAAGAGATATACTTTTCTTTCGTCAGTGGCAACACGTCTATCCGCCCCTCGAACGAGTTAGCTAATTCTTTAATAATAAAATGCGCGTCGTAACCTGATAAATTATGAAAAACTACTGGTATCACGTAGGAAGATTGATAGCTTAAATTGCATCCGTTATGAGCCGGACCGCGATACGCGCCCGTGAAATGACAATGATCGCGCACCCTCGTCGCGTCGGAAGTGTCGAACGGTTTCTCGCAGACATGACAATGCGTTGCCGTACGAAAATTTAACTTTTCCGATTCGGTTAGCGGATTCATCGGTACCGTTTTATCGAATATCGGCTGTAATTTACGACTGAGTTCGTACAACCTGTTCGCGAACCACGCGGCGCATCCCTCTTTATCGCGGTAAACCTGATACTCGCACAACGATTCGTCATAGCGGCAATGTAGATAGTATCCTATGCTAAACGCGTGGTGATGCTGATACTGTACGCGTGCCGCACGGCCTTGTCCTTCCTGTTCCCCCGACAGCAGCAGGCACTCCAAGTCAGCATAGATAACAAACGGCGCCTGTTCTTTGTTCGCGTAGTTCTTAAACCTCAGCCACTTGTCTTCTTCTGATATTGGAAGCATCAAAGCGCAATCGTTCATCCGTTCGCAGTCGGCAGTATGAACGTTTAATCTCTCCGGCGTAGGAAAATATTGCAAGCACCTGTGGAAAAATTATGTATTTTTTCTTTCAAACAATTTAAAAAAACAAAAAATGCAACTTACCGATCGCAAATATACTTCTGATTTTTCTTCTTGCTAAGCTGCGACGAAACCAATCGTGACAAATTTCGTATACACACGAAATGACCATGCGTCTTTGCGTCATCCTGTAGAAACAACAAGTTGACGTGTCTTCCCTCTCGTTTCTTCTCGGTCAAATGAAGCGTTACGCATTTCTTGCGCACCCACTCGAACACGTTCACGGAAACGTCGTTTTCTCTCTCAAATTTCCGGATGTCTTTGAACGACATAGGCAGTTGGAAACCTTCGGTTTTCGGAAGCACGTCTTTGTAGTCTGGATATGATGACAAAAGCGATGGATTTCTCTCGGCCGGGTAGAGACTCGCCACGATCGCCCAATAAAAGCACGCGTCGTCGTTGCTGATCACGTTCACGACCGCTCTCTTCAGCTGTATCGCTTGAGACACGTCGATTGCAACGGTGCAGCCGGCTTGCAACGGTTGGTATTTGCTAATGTTCACGATCATGTGCAGTATCTTCGACAGCGCCCACCCACTGTCTCGCTCTTGAAACTCCTCCATCGATGTCAAAATCGTCGGCACAACGTCTTTCTGGTACCACTGTCGTAGATTGCTCGTCCGAAACAACGCGACGTTTCGCGTGCCGAAACTTTTCACGGAAACCTCGTTGGCGCGTTGCATGAATTCTGCCTCCAACGTTATGCTAGCTTTCAGCGACGAATGCGCGTTTAAAAATTCCGTAACGCGTCCAGTGACAATTCGTTTCGCATGTTGTAAAAACTGTTTCGGGTCGATATGTTCAACGTTGATAACGATTCCGGTCGATATGCGATTTTTAAAAGCCGACTCAACATTTTCCCAACGAAGCGTCGAGGCTCTCGCACCCCTGCGATCGTATAAACCTCTACCGACGCGCGACGAGGAAACACGATGATTCAATGAAACGTTCAAAGTTTTCATACGACACATCGTCGATGTTAAACTAAATTTCTTGCCTACCGACAATTCATCCTTTGCATGGGATAGATAATTCACACAACACTGCAGAGACTCGATGTACGAGCGATGCCATTCGCGATACTCGTCCATAGTTTTCACCAGCATTGACATGCGTGTCAAACACTTCAACATTTTTTTACACGTTTCGATCATTTTGCTTTGTTAGTGAACAAATCGTATAATGTGGCAAATGTCGTTATGTAGGGCAAGTCGCATTCCCTCAAATTTTATATAAAAATTATTAATTTATATACCTTTAGCACGACAACGATGGAACGTTCGCGTATGATAGCATTTGCATTCCATCACGTCCTATTTATAAAAGGAAACTGTCCTTGAAAATAGGTATCATATTACAGATGACTCATCACGCATGACTCATCACACGTTCAACTTTACTCAAAAAGCTGACGTTCAAGGTTATTCAAAAAGCTGACGCTGCAGTTTTGCACGTGCGACGGGGTATCATATTACATACCACAAAAAGCTGACGCTGTAGTTTTGCACGTGCGAGATTCCTGTTCGTTGCTATGGGGTATCATATTACAAAACCCCCTTCCCTACGAACGATTTCCCAAAAAGCTGATGTTCAAGACTATCCAAAAAGCTGACGCTGCATTTTTGCATGTGTGACGGGGTATCATATTACATACTGCGAAAAAAAAACCCTCCCCCTCACCCCTCTCCTACGAACACGTTCAAGACGGGGTATCATATTACATACTGCGAAACCTCCCTCCCCCTTCCCCCTCCTCTATGAACACGTTCAAGGTTACCCAAAAAGCTGATGCTGCAGTTTTGCACGTGCGAGATACCCCCTCCCCTCCCCCCGCAAAATATGCTCGCGCTATACGGTAAGTTAGTATGGAACAGAACCAACTTTTTCAGCTGCGTCGGTAAGGTAGGAATCTGCCTACAATGATAACTACTATTTAGAACCCGAATACTACTTACGTTATAATAATCATAATTACAAAGTTCTTTGTCTTTTTTTCATATTGCACTTCCCTTTCTTTGCTTTATAAACAGCTCTTCTTTTTAAATTAATTTCCTCTTTATGTCTTTTATGATAATTAGACATGTATTCTGCCCTATTACTTGGTGCGTATCTTGACATCGAAACGAATGGTGGATCTGTCTGAATTATACTGGTATGTATGGTGACTTTTTTGTCACTAAGTGGTACATTTTGAACTGGATCGTTTTCACAAGAGGGATTTTTATTAATTGTCCTACTAATTGCAGATTCATATTCATGCACACAACTTGTTAATTGTACATGATCCTGAATGCATGGAAAATGTTCTATACGATTAGATTGAAACATTTGGATCAAATATGGACGCATCAACGCATGATTATATGTTACTTTGTCTGGTAATATTTTGAATAATAACGAAACAGCAAATGCAATCGCGAAAACGCCGCAATCTCGGCTGTTAGGTTGAGTTTGCACATGTGGAAATTGAATACATTTTTCGTCAATTTTGCCGTCATGTTTGTTCAAAAACGGGTATAACTTCTCAAGATAAATCTTATGATGACTATGCAACTTTTTGTAATTAAGAGAATCATAAATAAAAAGTCTTCTTTCATCACATTTATAAAAGTTACAAATCCAGTGTCCCCCTGCATTGGTTTCAAAATTATCGCAATTGTGCAAAATCTGTATGTGATCCTTATTTTCAGGAACTGGTTTAATTGTATTAGGGCATTGAACCCTCCATGTTTCGCGTGGTCTATAACTAGAGTTAACTTGTAATAATGTATGAAAATATTCAATATGATCATCTGTTAACCATTCGCCTTTAATGATAATTTGCATATTATTCAAACTGAGCGGTAGGATATTAATACTATTAATTACAGACATGACGAATTATACTTGTGTTTGTGTTAATAACTTTGTCTATCTCGCACTCTCTCTCTCCGCGCATAAAATATTAAAATTTGTCGAAAATCAACAGAGTACAACAGGACCGCACATAAAATATAAAAATTTGTCGAAAATCAACAGAGTACAACAGGATGGGTGGGCTTTGCAAATCATACCATAAGGTAATATAAGCCAATATTGGTGACTATCCGCGTTCGCTACGCAAATTAATACCGCCCGCGCAACACTTTACTTGCGAAAAGCTCGCTCTACGTCGCGTTGTCCATCTGGCGGTGACCGCGGTAGGTGACGCCGTCGACGAGCCCGAGCCCTGCCGAATGATCCCGAGAGTCGACGAACGAAACACGTGTGTATAGTCCATTTGGCTGAATGTGTGCGTGTAACGCTTATACGTATTATGTTGACGAAAATTTCCAGACGAAGGAGAAGAATCAGAAGAAAAATCCTACCATTTCTGACGGATCCATGACATGATATTACGATATCTCTGTCATACGTGGACCGATTTTATTGAATATGGTCTCATTCGAAAGCTTATATGCGGTTTACATTAGCAAAATGCCTTTCTATTTAGAAAATATTGCAGGCGTGATGAGATATTAACGAAAGAAGTTTCAGGTTAGGTTAGAATGCCCGGTTTACGAGTAAAGATACGCGGTAGGTAGCGACAGTTGACATCGATAATTTTTCATGTACTTGGCGTTGAGACGCTACCGCGTCTCTAGATAACCGTCGAGCGGGTCATCTAGTCGGACGATCGAGCGTCTCGCGAAGAGCGTTCTGGCGCGTCGGTACGACGAAGCGACGGAGCTCGAGCGAAATTTTTCCGTCCCCGAGTCAAGAGTAAACTTTTTTCCTGGCTGTTTCGGACGATTCTAAATGTTAGATCCCCGTATAATACCGCATTTAATGCAGTTTTACGAAATTTCAACGCTCTCGGATGAGTATTTTTCGAGAAAAGTCGAAATAACCGTCGAGCGGGTCATCTAGTCGGACGATCGAGCGACTCGCGAAGAGCGTTCTGGTGCGACGGTACGACGAAGCGACGGAGCTCGAGCGAAATTTTTCCAAGTCCCCGCGTCAAGAGTAAACTTTTTTCCTGGCTGTTTCAGACGATTCTAAATGTTAGATCCCTGTATAATACTGCGTTTAATGCAGTTTTTCGAAGTTTCAACGCTCTCGGATGAGTATTTTTCGAGAAAAATTGAAATAACCGTCGAGCGGGTCATCTAGTCGGACGATCGAGCGACTCGCGAAGGGCGTTCTGGCGCGTCGGTACGACGAAGCGACGGAGCTCGAGCGAAATTTTTCCAAGTCCCCGCGTCAAGAGTAAGCTTTTCCTGGCTGTTTCGGACGATTCTAAATGTTAGATCCCTGTATAATACCGCGTTTGATGCAGTTTCTCGAAGTTTCAACGCCCTTGGATGAGTATTTTTCGAGAAAAATCGAAATAACCGTTGAGCGGGTCATCTAGTCGGACGATCGAGCGACTCGCGAAGGGCGTTCTGGCGCGTCGGTTGGACGAAGCGACGGAGCTCGAGCGAAATTTTTCCAAGTCCCCGCGTCAAGAGTAAACTTTTTTCCTGGCTGTTTTGGACGATTCTAAATGTTAGATCCATGTATAATACGGCGTTTAATGCAGTTTTACGAAGTTTCAACGCTCTCGGCTCAGTGTTTTTCGAGAAAAATTGAAATTATGTACGGAGTTACAAGTGATCGTGTACTTATTTGCGTGTTTAAAAATCCGCGGGTAAACGGCGGGAGTAAATTTTGGTCTGTACTATTAGGGTGATACTTCCTGAATATGTTTGCGCTGGGTAGAAGTGGATTAACGAAGTTCCCTCTGTCCCTATTTTTTTAAGGCGAAGCGGAAGGAGAAACGGAAAAGAAAGAGCTCGGGCAGCGGTGATGCCAAGTGCACTACACCAGCCGTGGACGAGCCGTCAGCGAAAACCGAGAAGAAGAAGAAGAAAAAGTTAACTTCCCCGAAGGCCCAGACTGAATACGAGTCTGACTCCGAGATGCCTTCCCCTGGCCATGTATCCGCAGTGTCCCTGTCTCTTACGATGAAGGCTAAGGCGGAGAAGATTTGTCAGTCTGTGCTGGCCTATTTGCACTGTCCTAAAAACGAGGTTAACGCCAAAGCCTCAGAATTCCTGATGGGCAACTTCCTCGGGCTACAGGCTGTCCTCAACGAGGCCCTTATGAGGAATAGTCATCTTGAGGGACAAGTCGAGGCTCTCAGGGGTGAAGCGGTCCTGCAGCGAAACACCTTCGAGACGACTGTGGAGAAAGTAAAGAGTCTCCCTACAGCGACAACAGCTCCCACCGCGAAGGGACCCTTAACCTATGTGGAGCGTGTCGGGCTGAGGTCAAGGACGGCGCAGGTCTCCAGCATGAGACGTGATCCCCCCAGTGTGGTCACAATAGTGCCACATAATACAAGCGAGTTTGCCTCCAGCGACGCCACGAGGGACATGGTTAAGAAGCTGATTTCGCCTGTGCGAGACGGACTCCAAGTGGTCAATGTAAAGAATATACAGGAGAACGGCATTCTAGTGGAGACAGCGAAGGAGACCGACGCCGCTGCGCTCATCGGCAATGAGAGCCTGAAGGCCGCAGGATTGCTGGTCGGCGCACCGCTAAAGAAGAGCCCCCGTGTGATCCTGTACAACACCCCGCGTTCGCTCTCTGACGAAGCCCTGCTCGACTCCATACTCGAGCAGAATGTGGACCTGGAGCAAAGATCCACCTTGAGGAAACAAATGAGGGTTGCCTTTAGATCGGGGGACAAAAACAGGGACCACTGCAACACCATCCTCGAGGTGTCCAAGGAGGCAAGGGACTCCCTCCTCAAGAAGGGGGCAGTGTACGTTGGGTGGAGCCGCTGTGGCATACAGAACCACATAGCGGCCACGCGCTGCTATAAATGCCAGGCCTTCGGACACACGGCGAAGTATTGCAGAGCGGAAAAAGAGACATGCGGTCACTGCGGAGCCGCCGGACACACGTTTAAGGACTGCCCGAACAAGAGCTCTGCGGAGGTTTGCAGTAATTGCAAGAGGTTCGGGAAGGAACACAACCACTCCGTTAAGAGCTCCGATTGTCCCGCTTATATAGCGGCAATTAATCAGGTCCTGTTACGAACGGAATATGGACTCTAGAGCCTACGCCAGGGTTCCCGGTTTAAAAATTGTGCAGCTTAATATGCGGGGGTCTCGGGTTGTCTCTGCGGAGATGAGGGAGATCATGAGGACTAGGGAGGTGGACGTCCTGCTTATGCAGGAGCCGTATGGCGTTGGTGGACGGGTAATGGGTTTCGGCGGGTGTCTTACGGTCACGGATGGGGGACCGCAGTCCTGTGTCGGGGCGGCGATTGCAAATCGCAATCCAGACATAACGGTGCTGAAGCTGGCCCATCTCAGCAATGAGTATTGCGTGTGCGTCGAGTTGTCTGGCTCCTTCGGAAATGTATACCTGGCCAGTATATACTTCAAGTTTTCGCATGACATCGAGCGATACCTCCAACTGCTGCAAAAAATCTGCAGCGAGCTCCGTGGCCAAAAGTTGATTATTGCTGCTGATGCGACGCCAAATCCCCGACATGGCACAGTGCGACCCTTGATCTCCGGGGCGAGTTGCTGGAGCGTGTGATAGCCTCTGAGGGCCTTATTACTCTCAACGAGCACGGCAGCCCTCCCACCTACCGAAATCACTTCGGAAAGTCAAACATTGACATCACCCTTGCCACTAGATCGGCAGCCCTCATTGCCGCAGACTGGACGGTGCACGAGGAATGGACGACTAGCGACCATAACGCCATATCGTTCAGTCTCTGGTTCCCGACCTCGAGCGATGGCGGCCCCACGAGGGGGAGAATGCCTACACCGCGTTTCCGAACTATTGGTGCTGATTGGAGAAGATTCCAGGAGACCCTTCACAGGTTGGGAGCTGGTAGGCTCCGGGATCTTGATCTGACAAGTAGGGAGGGTGTCGAGGAGACGGCCGTCCGGATGCAGGATTGTATCCTGTCTGCCTGTAAGGCTGTGCTCAGGCCGAGGATCCGACACGACCGATCAGTCCCTTGGTGGACGGCTGAGCTCACCAGATTAAAGAAGCGGACGTACAGGTCCAGGAAAGCGTACCAGACTGAGACTGACTCGGTGCTCAGGGGTGAAAAGAAAAACGAATATCACCTCATCAGACGTGAATACACCACCGGTATACTCCTTGCCACGAACGCTGATTGGCAGAGTTTCGTCACCAGGGAGGGCAACGATAACCCGTGGGGGGTGATGTATAAGATTCGTGCTAAGAAATACGCCCCTGAGAGGTCGCTGTCGACGGTGAGCTCTAGCCCTGACCCATCGGTCACGTGGGGTGAATCTGCTCTTGGGCTCCTTCATGCTCTGGTACCGGATGACACCCCTAACGCCATGAGTGAGCAGACGGAGAGGCGGCTTGCTGGATCGGCGCCGTACCGAGCGCCGGACGTGCGCGAGTTCACGGCCACTGAGGTCGAGGAGGCGGTTTTGTCCCTTCGGAACGGTAAGGCTCCGGGACCAGACCTCATTGAGATCGATGTCTACAAGGCATCATTCGCCGTCCTCCGCGCGGAATTCCTCAGCCTCTTCAATGCGTGCCTAAGGTACGGGTGCTTTCCGGAGCTGTGGAAAGTCGGCAAAATCCGGGCGCTTCTTAAAGGAGCGGACAGGGACGAAGCCCTCCCGAAATCCTACCGCCTCATATGCCTCTTGTCAGTGGTCGGGAAGTCCCTGGAGCGGCTGTTGTCATGGAGGCTCGAGACACTGTTCGTGAACCCGCGGTACGCGGCGGAACGACAGTTTGGTTTTCGGAGGGGCAGGTCGACCGTGGACGCGATCCGAGGGGTGCGCGGTGTCGTTGAGACGACAGATCGGAAGTACGCGCTTGCGATACTTTTCGATATAGCCTGCGCGTTCGATAACGTATGGTGGCCCAGCGTGTTACATCGTCTCAGGGAGAGGGAATGCCCCGGAAATCTCTATGCGCTTGTCTCGGACTACTTGTCCAACCGAAGGGTCGAGCTGCGCGGGAAAACCGGACATGTTGAGAAAAGGGTGACGAGGGGATGCCCCCAGGGTTCCATCCTTGGTCCCAGCCTCTGGAACCTCGTTTTCGAAGATCTGCTAACCAGTCTAGAACGGGAGGGATACGAGGCGTTCGCGTATGCGGACGATCTGTTGTTGGTTATCACCGACGGGACCAGATGCGAGCTCGAGAAACGAGGAGGTGCCTCTGTAGCGGTCATCGAGAGTTGGTGTGCCCGGGAGAAGCTGGCTTTAGCGGGTGACAAGACTGAGATGATTCTGCTGAAGGGGAAATTGTCGAGTAGGAGGGGGCCGGCGATTAGAGTCAACGGCAAGAAGATCCGCATGGTTGAGGTGGCCAGATACCTCGGTGTGCACCTCGGTCAGGGCATGAAAATCGGCTCCCACATTCGGACGGTGACCAGGAAGGGCCTTCAGAAGATGAGTGCCCTCGCGTCGTTGGCCCGCCGTACCTGGGGTCTCAAGCACCGTGCCCTTCGAACGCTATACACGGGACTGTTCCTCCCAATAGTGGCATACGCTGCTCCGGCCTGGGCGGACCTGGTGAGCGTCAAGGGTCACGCGCAGCTGCGTAGTGGACAGAGACAGGCTCTTTCGCGGGTTACCGGAGCATATAAGACTGTGACCACGGATGCGCTTCTCGTTGTTGCCGGTGCGCTCCCCATTGACCTCCATATGAGGCGACTTAACTTCCGCTATCGGGAGTCTAGGGGACTGCCCTTCCGGATCAACGAGCTCGAATTCCCAAGGGACTTCGGAGGCGGACCGCTCGACCCGGACCTGGATGCCGAGGTGGCCGAGAATCTCCTGAGAGAGTGGCAGACAAGATGGGACGTTTCCACTACTGGTCGACATACCCACGGACTTTTTCCGCTGGTGTTGGACAGGCTCAGGATGAAGTGGATCTACCTCGAGCACCACATTGTCCAATTCTTGTCTGGTCACGGAGATTTCGCCGAGAAGCTGTGTGAGAGGGGACTGGTTGACAGCCCCGAGTGTTGCTGCGGGGCCCCTGGGGAGTCCCCTTTGCATGTGGTCCTCTACTGCCCCCTGCACGTGACCGAGAGAGAGGAGTACCGGGTGGCCTGTCGTGAGGCGGCCCAGGTCTGGCCCACAGCTATCGATAGTATAGTTCGCGAGGACACATACAGGGCCCTTGTCCGATCTGTGAGGGCTATCCTTAAGAAGAAGGAGCAACAGTGGTGGAGAGGCGACGTACAGCGGTCTCTGTGAGCGGCAGTGGAGATAGTGACAATAATGTTTACAGTTATAATAGAATAAAATAGAGTAGAACTGAATAGACTAGAATAGAATACAATAGAATAGAATGGAATAAAATGGATTGGAATGGAGTCTGGAGAACAGAGGAGTGAGGCGGCATGGTGGACAATGGAAGATGGAACCTGGAAAATTCAATGGGATGACAAATCGGTTGATAAGAAAAAACTCCCATGCTCTTGGTTATACGCGAACTCGATAAAATAGAGAGCGGGACTTCACAGCCGGCTCTGGCAGCGGTCATTCGTCCCAAGCTCTCGTGGTGCGCACTATTGGGCCACACGGCACGGAGTAGGGTGTCAGACTCACGACTGCTTTAAAAGCGAGCATCACGAGCCGGTCCTTCGCGTCTCGTCTATCCTCTCGATGTTCGCGAACGATTACACGACAACGCGCAACCACGCGTTTTCCACAGGCTACCCTGAGTAATTTTGTTTATCCTCTTAACGAGGATACCGTTTCCAACAAACGACTCCGGACATACTCCCTTTTCCACAGAAGCGAAGACCGAGGAAGCGTGATATTTTGTGAATTCGAATCGACGCTTACATCCCTGTTCATGCGCGACCGTCGTAGAGTATGTCCTTCGTATAATTTTGTCGAGAGCCTACACGACGCAGAGAACAACACCAAAGGCGTTATTATACACGACGGTACAGCACACAGAACACTCTTTGACACGAGGTATTTTTCCATAGAGAACGACCACCCGGTGGCGGGTGACGCGAAAAACATCGTGTGGATATCGTAACGACGGGTATTTCTATATTCGTGTGTCGATCTGCAGCATTCAGCGTCCGACGAGAAATCGTACGTACCTGATCGTTCGAGTTTGCAAAAATGCGAACGTCGGTAATGTTGACGATTCCCGAAGACCCGAAGTACAGGCTCTTCAGCACTCACTCCCCAATACAAGTAAACGATATGGACACACGATGCTTTCGTGCACCTTCACGCAAGCACCGTTTAAATTTTGGCCAGTCATTCTCAGTCCCATTGTCGAAAGAGATACTCTGGTGTGTAGTATGCCGTCGTATCTATGTACGCCGTGTTAATGCACAAATGGTGTTGTGTCTCTGGCGGGTTCTCTTTGCGCTTTTTGACATTTTATGTCTTTACTTTTGCACATAGCAGAGAAAACCGTTACCGAAAAGCGTTACCGAAAAGTGTCACGAAAAAGTGTCACGAAAATTTCGAATGCGGTTTGCTCTAGAACCTTCCACAGACAAAGACAGAGATAGAGAGAGAGAGTGTCAGAGCAAGAGAGAGAGAGGGAGAGAGAGAGTCAGAGAGAGAGAGAGAGAGAGAGAGAGAGAGAGGGCACGTTGCTGCTTATAACTTTTGATCGAATGGACTTTTTTGACATTTTTAATATTATTATTTCTCTTTCTATTCCTTCTTCTATTGGCTTTCTATTTGGCCAATAGAATTCTCTAAATTCTCTCTCAACAAACTAATATACTAAGCCACGCCCAGTTAGGCCTTACTGAGATATGTTCTTAAATATTATTAACAAATAGTATTTGCTAAATTTCTTTGCATTAATATACTAATTCCTTATTGGTCAACCCCTAAATCAATAATTTTTCGGCCATTTTGACGCATGGGCCGACAATATGGCGAATCGAATATTAACAATTATTTTTTAAAAATATAAAAATCGCTGTATCTTCTAAACGGGGCCTCCGATCGAATTTTTACGAAAATTTTTCCCCCCTTTACATAGCCCCCTTTACTCAAGGGATACTATCATATCCACCACTAAAAGTTTACCGAATCCGCCATTTTGTTTATAATTGTTTAAACAAATTCTGGCTTTACGTTCTGCCCCCTCGTGTGGGGTGTCGTTGGATTCGGCTTTTTGTCTATTTTCATAATCCGTAACTATCGCTAGGCCTTAATTATACATATAATAGATTAATTAACAAAAAACTCTAAAATTTGCGAAAAAAGTTGAACTACGCTTATACTTTCCCGTCGATTGCCTCGGAAGAGGTGCCGACGGATGTCTTAATCGAATCTTTAGCTAAATTTATTGAAATGAAATCTCTATTTTCGAATGCGGTTTGCTCTAGAACCTTCCACAGACAAAGACAGAGATAGAGAGAGAGAGGGAGAGAGAGAGTCAGAGAGAGAGAGAGAGAGAGAGAGAGAGAGAGAGTGCGGAGAGAGAGAATTCACATTCCCATTAACATTCACATTCACATTCAGATTCACAATCACATTGACATTGACATTGACATTGACATTGACATTCCCATTCACATTCACATTCAAGTTTTAAATTCAAATGCAAATTAAAATTCAAATTCAATTCAGATTAACATTGACATTGACATTCAAATTGTCATTCACATTCACATTGACATTGACATTGACATTCACATTGAAATTCTCATTGACATTCACATTGACATTCACATTGTCATTCACATTCACATTTGATAGGTTATTTTTGTTTTAAATAAATCTTTCCACATGACGTAAGACGTATGTTCTCAATTGACCTATACACTTGACCAAATCATATAGGACAGCAAAGGAAGAAAAGCGGCAGCGGGAGGGGGTGGGGGGGAGCAAAGTAAAGACATAAAATGTCTCACTTCTTTGCGGACTCGTATGCAAAATTAGTAGTTTAAAAATCAATCCTCCAACCTAAAATTCCGAAATAATATACTGTCACGTATACAATCAAGTAGAACGCTGATGATTTAGTGTACGTTTTAAGAAGATTATATGTTTTCAGGGAAAGTGATTATAACACTGTATTGGGCATATAGAGTGTCACGTCCGGTGGTCCAGACATTGATAATAATTGATACGAATAATCATATATACATATTTTTCTTATTTTTGTTCAATATTTTCTCTCATAATGTTGCGTGGGAAACTTTAACAACGAATAAAATAATTATCACACATTATATCATATTCGCGAGCGATAGAAATAAGCTAGAACATAATACGTAGAGCAAACGAAGAAACAAGAGGACCCGTAGACGATATTCAACACATCATTTTAATAAGCATTCCTAAAACGAAATTAAATATCAAGAAGACAGAACGCAGTAGAGATGAAATACAAACTGCTGAGAACACTCCAGATGAACGTGCCGAACAGAAGATCCAGCCAGGAGCAAGGAAGATGCAAAACTCGAAAATGCAGACGACAAATTAGATAAGATAACTTTTGCTAAGGAAAGACGAACCATTCCCACGGAGAAATAGCTTAGAACAAAGGTTTAGAAACTATAAAAGGATGGCTCCTCATCAGGAGCCTCAGTTCCAGTTTTACAAATCAAGAATCACCACGAGCAATATACGGTCAAACAATAACAATTATTTCGGTAAAAGAAGTACACGGTTTAGTAAAGTAGTATACTCAGTCGAAAGTAAGTGAAGTGGATTGAGTGGACTAAGTGGACTAAGTGGACAAAGTGGACAAACTTTTGGATTAACACAACAACAACAACAACAACACCAACACCTAACCAACCACAACCAAAATCAAGACTAAAAGAAAACCGACCTACGGTAAATACCAATCTACAAATCATTGTAACATTTCCAATCCGCAATTATTGTAAATTTATAACTGTATGTACCTTGAATTTGATTAGTTAAAATATACTCTTGTTGTATTAAATCAAATTTAAAGTAAAATCATTTTTAAAGTCTGCACCTAACGTCGATTTCACCAACATATTAACATATATTAAGAAATCTTCAATTTCCCGAACCGGAGCCGGTGTATGCAGGTAGGTTCGAAACTGCGTTATATCCCTATATTATTACAATAAAATCGTTTAAATTGCAAAATCAATCTAAAACGTCCACCTTAGGACGTAACAGTAGAAATTTTTGGTGACAGCGGTGGGATAGAACGCAGGAATTGAAGATTTTATTTTTCGTTTGTCATAAATAAAATTCAACAATGGCAACCGGTGGTGATGAAATCCTAGTTGACATGCAGACTCAAATATTACAACAAGCTGTAGAAGAATTAAAAATTGCTCAAGAAAATAATAAATTTGTAAAGGAGCTTGGTCCTAAACTTAGAGAACTAAATGAACAAATAACACAAATTCAAGATACATTAGGGTTAATAAATAAACCGACAAAGACCGAACAACGGACACCAAAACCGAGACCGATAGATTCCGACCAGACACCGACTGAAAACCCGATTAGAATTAAAGACGCGTTACAGACCGTACCAGTATTCGATGGTCATAAACCCTCAATATATCAATTTTTAAGAGCATGTGAAAGAGCTAAATCCATGCTTCCAGAAAATCAAGAACCATATTTGGTAAAACTACTTACAAATAAACTTAGAGGACATGCGTTTATGGCTATCGAAGACTCAAATATTGAAACCGTTGAAGAATTTGGGACAAAAATAAAAATCATGTTTGGGGAACAAAAAACCATTAATCAATACAAGGGAGAATTAGGGAACATATTTCAAAAACCTAACGAAAGTATGTTAGATTACATCAGTCGTACGAAAGATCTAAGATTAGCAATCATGGACGAAGAACGTAGCCAATACGGGGAGTTAACAGAAACAAACCTCATAGACTCCGACGTATTAGAAGCTTTTTTAAGAGGATTACCCTCCAATATTGGCGTCAGAGTACGATTAGAAGGCGCCCTGAATTTAGAAGAAGCATATGCTAATGCAATCAAAGTCTCCAAACAAATGCAACAAGAAGAGGAACGGATGAGAACATTCCAACCTAATCTAAGAGACCGTAGAAATTTGCCTCAGTTTCAATATCGATATCAACAGCCTCCAAGGCCAGATAATAATACAGGATCACGCTGGCGACCTAATCTTACCAATAACAATGACAGGAGCGAAAACGGCAATCCGAGACCTAACAGACAAGCAGGGATCAATAATCAAGCTGAAACGAATATTCCACCTGTTACTTGTAATTATTGTAAAAAACTAGGTCATACGATTAAGGAATGTTATAAATTCAAAGCTAAGGTAGAATCTGGTGAGATTGTACCCTACTCTCAGCAAAAGTCGGGAAACGAGAAGTTCTCCCAAGGGAACAGAGGCGCGACCAAGGGAGTAAATCTTATAGAGCGCCAATCCATAATGAAGATCGATGCATCTATACCGAAGATGGCACCGACAGAAGTAACAACAATCAAGAAGAACGACTCTCCAGGAACGAGTCATTTGAAGGAAGAAAAGATCAAAGAGTCGAAAATGAAGGAAGAAGAATTCAACCTAGAAGGGTTATCAATATTCAATTAAATTCATCTATAAATACTCCCACTATAAAGATCACTTCACCAGATCTTCAAGGAATAACCACACTTTTAGTGGACTCTGGTTCGGAAGTCAACCTCATCAAGGAATCAATGGTCCCAACAAATGCGGACATCAACACAAATAATGCTATTAATATTCGAGGAATCTCGACCGAGGTCCTGGCCACCCTAGGGACGGCATCAATCAGGATAGCAGGTCATCCAGTATTATTCCATGTTGTTAGCAACCGAATATCAATAGATCAAAACGGAATCTTAGGATCCGAATTTTTATTACATCATCGAGCAAATGTTGACTATTCCGAAAAACACGTAAAATGGGGAACTACTTATGTACCATTTTTCGAAGAACAACAAGTAATCATTCCTAAAAGAACATCAATTCCACTAATAGTAAATATAATCAATCCTGAAACACAACAGGGTTACATTCCTCAAATTCCTAAAGAGAAAGGAATATTTATTGGAGAAACCGTGGTCAGTAACAATAAAGGGAGAGCATACATAAGAGCAACGAACGCGACATTGAAAGACTACGTCCTCGACGTACCTACGGTGAAACTGGAGCCGTTCGAAGAGATTACAAAACGGTCAGTCAGCAGAGTCAGCACTCGTCAAGTAGCGACAGTAAGTTGTCGCAATCGACTCAAGAATATTTTAGAACTACTAAGACTTGACCACCTCAATGAGGAAGAAAAGAAAAATGTTTTAAAATTAATTGAGCAAAATCAAGATAGGTTTCATATCTCTGGAGAAACCCTCGAAGGCACTGATGTGCTACAACACAGAATTTATACCACAGACGACATTCCAGTAAATACTAGACAATATCGTTTTCCACAAATTCATAAAGAAGAAATCAATAGACAGGTACAGGAATTATTAGAAACAGATGTGATCGAATCATCAACATCACCATATAATTCGCCTGTATGGATCGTGCCAAAGAAACAAGATTCTCACGGAAACAAACGCTGGCGTCTCGTAATCGATTATCGCAATTTAAATGAGAAAACAATTGGTGATGCATACCCTTTACCTAATATTACAGAAATTTTAGATCAACTTGGAAGTGCCAAATATTTTTCCACATTTGATTTAGCTTCCGGATTCCATCAAATTAAAATGGCACCTGAGGACGCTCATAAGACAGCATTCTCAACACCATATGGTCACTTTCAATTTAAAAGAATGCCTTTTGGTTTGAAAAACGCCCCAGCCACATTTCAACGTTTGATGAATAGTGTGCTGGCAGGTCTTCAAGGATCTGAATTATTCGTATATTTAGATGATATAGTAATATATTCAAGTTCTTTACAAGAACACGAAATTAAATTCAAGAAGTTAATGGATCGATTACGCAATGCACAACTAAAATTACAACCTGATAAATGCGAATTTTTACGACACGAAGTAACCTATTTGGGACACATAATTAGCGAAGATGGTTTAAAACCAGATCCGAAGAAAATAGAAGCAGTACAGAAATTCCCAAAACCAAAAACCGCGAAACACATTAAACAATTTTTGGGATTAGCTGGATACTATCGAAGATTTATACCGAACTTTTCCGCAACAGCTAAACCATTGACAGATTTATTAAAGAAAGATATCACTTTTGAATGGAAGGAGATGCAGGAAAAATCTTTTAAAATCTTACGTGAAGCCCTCATAACAGAGCCCATATTACAGTTTCCAGATTTTTCAAAAACATTTAATCTCACTACCGATGCATCTGCATATGCTATCGGAGGAATTCTAAGCCAAGGTTCAATTGGAAAGGACCTCCCCATAGCGTACGCTTCTCGATTATTAAATGCAGCCGAACAAAAATATTCCACAATAGAAAAAGAATGCTTAGCAATTGTTTACTGCATATCACACTTTCGGCCATACCTATACGGCCGAACGTTCAATATAATTACTGATCATAAACCCTTAGTTTGGCTACACTCTATCAAAGATCCAACTTCTAGATTATGGAAATGGAAATTGAAATTATCAGAATATGAATATAAAATTCATTACAAACAAGGCAAAACCAATGCTAACGCTGATGCCTTATCTCGGAACCCTCCAGAAATCTGTTTACCTTTACACTGTGACGTTGCATTTCTGCCAACGTCCCACGAAATGAATTATCGAAAGACCGGGTCGTTCTCCGCTGCCGGAAAAGCGGAGCGAATTGTGGCGAGCGCTCTCCCTGGGCACAACCGAGACATGTGGGCGACATTTCATATTTTGAGCGTCGCGCCAATTTGCGCGACGCAAGTTTGCAGGACCGCCACCGGGTCCCGAGAGGATCCTGGACACTTTTCCCAACGGCAAAATCGAACGAGAGAGGGTCCGGTGAAAAGACCGAGTTGCGGAGGGATCGACCTAGCCCAGGACGGACAACCTGGAAGCGCCGCCAAGGAGCAGAACCGGCCAAAATATATTTCGGCTACCTTGACGTCGCCTCAACCGGCAAGCAACCCGGCTCGCTACCGGATTGGCCAGTGCCGATCGCCTCGAGGAGAAGCGGCAAATCACCAGCCACCGTTGCCGGAGAAGCCGCCAATCACCGGACACCAGGGACCGTCGCGCGAAGCGAGGCCATTGCCGAAAGTCGTAACGGGATAGGCTACGCGTGCCGCGGGGAAAAGCGAGCGGAAAGGGGGGACGCTTCACTTCCGCGTTCCCGAGTCAACGCGTGCGAAATCACTTCTTCGTTGGCCATTGTCGCGACACCTTCTTGTTTCGTTTGCGAATTGATTGTAATACTTTGCGACGCACGCTGCCGGAAGACAGCAAATCAGGCTCCTGCGGACCTTTCAACACCTTTTGGTAAGCTTTAGTCGAATCTTATATCGTATATTGAAGTGATTTCTATTTCGCGTTGGCTCGGTTGGCGTAACGGGTTCGCGATCGTGTCGCGGAAATTCGACGTGCTTTGCGGCTGCCGGCTGCAGCCAGTCCGCGAGCGCATCCATCGGTCGAGCGACGGACGTGCGGGGAAATATTTTGCGGGTGCAGAGCGCCATTTGGTTGTAATTTAGCGAGGATCCGCGCGTCGTCGTATTTTCACGCTAACCTCGTGTCGTTCCACGGTGGGACGCCGCCACGTGCTCGCGTCGTATCTTCGCGATTTGTTCTGCCGACGAGAAGTCAATTGTAACGCGTATTCCATCAGAATCCGGGCGTGAAACGCGTAGATCGCGCACGCGAACGTTAAGACCACGTGCTGCCGGATTCGACGCGATCTAGAGGAAGTCCAGAGGGACAAGGCGCGGGCGATTTCCATCCGTCGCCGAAGAATTGTAACGCGCCGGTTAACTTCGTCTTCGCTGCCGGTATCGGCCGGCAGCGCGATTATAACAGCTATCGCTAATAAATTCATGTTAACCAATTCCCGAGGGTGTTGATTTCGTGAGAAACCTTCCCGCCGCGGGGAATGCTTCGTATCCGCCCCGCGTAGAATCCTGGACCCGTTCGCGGGAAATCCTACATCTGTTGCCGGTTGTCGTGAGCGTATTTTTCGCGTGGCACCTTCTGTGCCTGGCGCCCGAATATTCGCGAGATTTTTAGAATCATCGGTAAGCTTGCGAACAACTTTTGTCCCGGGTGGACCGCGTTTCGTGCGGCCGAACGCGGCCCGGCTTCCGAGCTTGTAAATACCCGGTGTCGTCAAAGTTTCCGCCCTTCTGGCGGGAGCGGATTGAAGACGACGTGACAAATTTGGCGCCCGAACAGGGACCTCTCGCTGAAATAGCGACCTGTGAAAGGGCTTTTTCGTCAGGAGGTACGCGGAACGATTCGAGGCTCTCACGAAAAATTGACTTCTCGTAATTTTCTCTCGTCGAAAGAACTGAGTGAGGATACGAACGTGGCCGTTGCGACGTCGAAATCGGACACCCGTTACGACTGCGGAATTTCTACGACGTTCGCAGAGCCAACGAAGCGAGCAAAGTTTTTGTGTACAACCTGTCCTTCAGTGTTGTTGTTTGCCGGTACGCGTGGCTGAATTGAATTTCGGATGTAAATTTCCGAACTTGATTTCAGATTGAGGCTGCCGGTAGAATTTCTCACTTCACATGATATTTAAAATTTGATATGATATTTTTATGTGATATTTAATGAACCTGATTTTCTCATATGATATTTTTGTTTTTATAATATTTATTGGAATTGATTTCCTCCGTAACAATTTTTTTTTCTGATGATATTTTGTGCCATTGCTATTTTATTATGTTATTTTTTTTTACTGCTGATATTTCGTGCAATCTCTATTTGAATTTTTGAATATGTTATTGATGATATTTGATGGTGATTTGATTTATCATTTCTAATTCTGTGAACGGAGAATATTACGCTATTTTCTTTCAATGGAATTAGGTCTGATATTTCTTCAAAATGTTTTTCTTCTGTTCGATGATGCTCGGGATTGAATTTAATATGCAATTTTTTGATGTGAATTTATTATGCAATTTGTTAATTGATTCGGTCTTTCCTGTGCTATTTTTGTATTTTTCCTTCGATTATTTCTTTAATTTTTCGATTTATTTTTCGTTGTTACTTTTCGTTATTTATTCGTGCTGGTTTCTTTCGTTATTTACCGCGGTAATTTTTTTCCGTACGTTTTCGGGTCAATTGTAAATAATTTTTTGTATTTGTTTCGAATTCGGGCGAGAGCAGTGAGTTCGCGTCTCCTTTTCTTTTCCTTCTTTTCTCTTCTTTCTCTCTCTTTTTTTTTTCTCTCTTCTTTCTCTCTGCTACTTTTCCTTCGTTTTTCCTCGATTCTCTGTTCCTCCCGTTTCGTTCTTCTTCTATTTTCGCTATCCCTCTCACTCTTGAATTGTCGCTCGCTGCTCTACCTCTTAGTCTAGTCATTCCTGTGATAATTTATTGATTTTGTATTCGTTATTACCCATATTGTTTAAATTTCTTTTGTTGTTTTCTGTTGCTATTATTCATTTTTTTTTTCCTTTTTTTTTATCTTACCTTTATCGCGAACGGTTTTAATTTATTTGATTTTATGTTCTGCGAGTGGACGCGTTCTAGCTCCCAACAATAGCACAGGCTAGGCCACCCATATATATTGTGTGTTGCCATTGTTTTTTTTCTATTTTTGCAATATTTTTTGTGTCTTGTACGATTCATCGGATAAGGGTGAATCGAATATATCATGTGGTGATGGACAAAACGTTTTGAGGGTTGTACAGTCGTAGAGAGTCACGTCCCGTATTGTTTTTTTTGTTTTTTTTTGTTTTTTTCCACGAACCCCTGAATATTACGCTCACTTTTGGCGAGAACAACTCTCAGCTGCCGAGCTGAGTGGTTCATTGGCGATAATCCCTTTTGCGATAATCATTTGGCGATAATCATTTTGCGATTATCATTTGGCGATAATCATTTTGCGATAATCATTTGGTGATTATATTTTGGCGATAATCTTTTGGAGATTTACAAGGGAGAATACCCTGTACTAATTATTGTACAAATTGCTGGGGAGAGCCCGATCCGAATTGGGAAAAGATTCGCGCTGCCGACGTATAGTCGATAATATTCGAGCCGCTATTGTATTGCCGAAGGAATTTAAGATTTTTTTTTTTGTTTTGTTTTGGTTGACGTGTTACGCATTGGTAGATATCGCGGCGAGGTCGAGATCGAGTTCCCTTTATTATCGCGTAGTGTAATCAACAACGAGTGTCGATTACAAAGTCAGATCCGGACAATATAGGAGAGTCGCGCTATTGAGGAGAATTTGAGCTGCCGATTGAGATGCTTCGCCCTAACGTTGATGGGGGGGACGAATGGGAATTCCATTCCGTGTACGAGGAGGCCGCGGACGGAAATGATAATTCGGACGCGATAACCTCTGACGAGGAGCGGGCCGAAGAGATGAGGTCGCCACCCCGCGACTTTATTTTGCCGGTACCGACTTTCGAAAGAAAAGTGTACGACCCACCGACCTCCCCTCAACGGAAAATGGGAGGTAGATTGCCGGACACCCTCCATGATCTCCCGGGGCCAACCCCGCCAAGTACCAGTCGAGATATGTATTGCCGCGGTACCCCTATCTCAGAAGTGGTGAGACGTTGGCGGATAAAATTCTCCGGGGCGCCCGGCGAAGACTCTGAAGCCTTCCTCGAACGCCTCATAGAACACCGGAGATATGGTAACATCGCAGACCGGCATCTGTTACGGTGCATGACGGTTTGCCTAGAAAATACGGCATTGTACTGGTACAAGGCGAGGGAAGCCCAAATGGAGAAGTGGGAGGATTTCGTGAGCGCGTTCCGTAGATTTTTCGGCGATCCGGAATACCGCGACACTCTCATACAGAATATAAAGGACAGGGTCCAGGGGGAATACGAACCCCTTCGCGATTACATTGTTAGTATGCGAGCGATGTTCGACCGATTAGATCCACCGTGGCCGGAGGAGAAAAAGATGAAAAGGGCATACTGGGGGGCGAAACCCACATTACGAAACGCGATCGCGCTAGCTGCCCTGACCACTTTCGATCAGTTAGAGGACGCGTTAATAGAGGCCGAGCGCGAGTCCGATACTGAAAAAGTAAAACGGAATCCGAAGCCATCGGAGATGGCGCATCCGAGTTTCGCGTACGACCCCGCTCGCTACATCTCTCACAAACATCCAGGGAGAGGAAAAACCGTGCACTTAGAATACGCGAACGCGATAGCTGCCGGGAGTAGTAGAGAGAGCGGCCGAACCCCCACCCCCGCATACGGAGAATCCCGTTTCGGGGCGAGCCTACGAGACTCTCCAGCGCCGAGCGCGAACAAATTTTCCGCTGCCGGGCAGAGAGAATCGGGGTATCGTTCCGAACCGGGGGAACGAGCCTACAGACCCCCACCGCGAAAACCGGAAGAGACCGCAGACAACGATCGATGAACGGAACCGCCGCGCGACAAACAACGCGCGTTCGGGAGTTCGCCGTTCGAATGTGGGAATTGTCGGAAGATCGGACATAGATCGCGAGATTACCGGGAAGCACCCCGAGTGCATTGTTACGGATGAGGAGCACCGGGGATCACTCTGAACAGCTGCAGGAAGTGCAATAGGTCCGCGGGAAATGGGGGGAGCAGTCGCTCATCGGGGCCGGAGGGACTCTGCCGGAATTAGTATCGGCCCGAGTATTTACCTTCGGGGAGAAAAAGAGACCACCTCTATTAACCATCGAAGTACCGATAGGGGAAAAACCCTGTTATTTTCTCCTGGCCACGGGGACAGTCGATCGAGCAGTCGAGAGTACCCACTTCGCGGTAAAGATAGGGAAAAGGGAACAACGTATCTCGGCAAGCGTATTAGAGAATCTCGGGACCCCTCTCCTCTGGGGTATAATCGCGTACATGGGGAGGGATCACCAAGAATAGGACATACACCTACCGAAATTCCGGTTCGCATACAATACGGCGTATCATTCCGTGTTACAAGCTTCCCCAGCATTTTTGAATTTCGGGCGAGAACCGCGGCCAGCGAAATGCGAGCAGGCTGCCAACGAGCCGCCATTAGATGGCGAGGTAGTGTCGATAGAACCTTGGAAAGGTAGGGTACCCCAGTTGCAAACGTGGGGGAAAGAGTCATGAAGAGACACAGAATTCTCTCGTCGGCAACACAACACGCCGCCGCATAGTTAGCCCCTAAATGTACCGGCCCCGTCATCACCACACGCAAACTGTCGCCGGTAGTATATCGGTTGGCCACAGAAGAGGGTAAAGACCTCGGGAAGTCCCATATTAGCGACCTCAAGGCGAAACATCCATCACATAGGCCTGGAAACAGCGAACTGGACGTACGAGTTGCCCCAGCAGATAATACGAACATCGATGCTGCCGGAAACGGCCAACAACATGCCGGTTCTCACGCGCAGCAGGGCGGAGAAAAAAAAATTTTTGGACGGCGATAATACGCCTGGAGACCACCGAAAGGGAGGAGAAGGCACGGTGGGTAGTTCAGGGGTACCGGGCCATCGGCAACAGGTACCGAAGGACCGTGGCCACCCAGACCGAGAAGATCAAGGTGGACACGGAAGACGAGTCCGCCTACCAGTCGGTGGAGGATCTTCCTGAGTCCGACAGGTGGAAGACGGTGACGGAAGAAGAGGGAGACAACACCCTCGAAGACATCGAAGAGTTGCCGGAAAAAAAAGAGAACCTTCCACCGTTGCCAGAAAGGAAGAGGCCGACCCCACTAGCGCTGCCGAGGTAGAGGCCGACACCGCTAACGCTGCCGAGGTAGAGGCCGACTCCTCTGTAGCGACCAGAGAAAACAACCCCCCTAGTGCTGCCGGGGAAGAAACCGACATCCCTCAAACGCTGCCGGGGAAAAAGAGGACGCCGAAGGAATATTAAAGGAGGCACCCTCGAAGGCTGCCGGCGAGAGGAAAGAGAAGCTGCGGGTTAAATAAATCACGGGAGAGAGTTCTGTTAGTCTAATCCCCGAAACTCCCCTCATAATAAGCGGTGTAAAATTAGCGATAGGCGCGAAAAACTTCGTCTCTTTCAGTTGGCTGCCGCGAATTTAGGGGGTCTCGCCCGAGACATTGTACAAGTGAGCGTAAGTATTCTTTGTTTAATGTTGGGTGAAGGTTATTGTCGTAACGTGGGTGATGTCCCAAGAAACGACCGAGGTTGAGCGTTCGCTACCGAGCCCACGATATTTCGACTAAAGTTTACCACGGGTATGACCCGGTCTCCCCTGGGGGGGGAGGAGTTGTGACGTTGCATTTCTGCCAACGTCCCACGAAATGAATTATCGAAAGACCGGGTCGTTCTCCGCTGCCGGAAAAGCGGAGCGAATTGTGGCGAGCGCTCTCCCTGGGCACAACCGAGACATGTGGGCGACATTTCATATTTTGAGCGTCGCGCCAATTTGCGCGACGCAAGTTTGCAGGACCGCCACCGGGTCCCGAGAGGATCCTGGACACTTTTCCCAACGGCAAAATCGAACGAGAGAGGGTCCGGTGAAAAGACCGAGTTGCGGAGGGATCGACCTAGCCCAGGACGGACAACCTGGAAGCGCCGCCAAGGAGCAGAACCGGCCAAAATATATTTCGGCTACCTTGACGTCGCCTCAACCGGCAAGCAACCCGGCTCGCTACCGGATTGGCCAGTGCCGATCGCCTCGAGGAGAAGCGGCAAATCACCAGCCACCGTTGCCGGAGAAGCCGCCAATCACCGGACACCAGGGACCGTCGCGCGAAGCGAGGCCATTGCCGAAAGTCGTAACGGGATAGGCTACGCGTGCCGCGGGGAAAAGCGAGCGGAAAGGGGGGACGCTTCACTTCCGCGTTCCCGAGTCAACGCGTGCGAAATCACTTCTTCGTTGGCCATTGTCGCGACACCTTCTTGTTTCGTTTGCGAATTGATTGTAATACTTTGCGACGCACGCTGCCGGAAGACAGCAAATCAGGCTCCTGCGGACCTTTCAACACCTTTTGGTAAGCTTTAGTCGAATCTTATATCGTATATTGAAGTGATTTCTATTTCGCGTTGGCTCGGTTGGCGTAACGGGTTCGCGATCGTGTCGCGGAAATTCGACGTGCTTTGCGGCTGCCGGCTGCAGCCAGTCCGCGAGCGCATCCATCGGTCGAGCGACGGACGTGCGGGGAAATATTTTGCGGGTGCAGAGCGCCATTTGGTTGTAATTTAGCGAGGATCCGCGCGTCGTCGTATTTTCACGCTAACCTCGTGTCGTTCCACGGTGGGACGCCGCCACGTGCTCGCGTCGTATCTTCGCGATTTGTTCTGCCGACGAGAAGTCAATTGTAACGCGTATTCCATCAGAATCCGGGCGTGAAACGCGTAGATCGCGCACGCGAACGTTAAGACCACGTGCTGCCGGATTCGACGCGATCTAGAGGAAGTCCAGAGGGACAAGGCGCGGGCGATTTCCATCCGTCGCCGAAGAATTGTAACGCGCCGGTTAACTTCGTCTTCGCTGCCGGTATCGGCCGGCAGCGCGATTATAACAGCTATCGCTAATAAATTCATGTTAACCAATTCCCGAGGGTGTTGATTTCGTGAGAAACCTTCCCGCCGCGGGGAATGCTTCGTATCCGCCCCGCGTAGAATCCTGGACCCGTTCGCGGGAAATCCTACATCTGTTGCCGGTTGTCGTGAGCGTATTTTTCGCGTGGCACCTTCTGTGCCTGGCGCCCGAATATTCGCGAGATTTTTAGAATCATCGGTAAGCTTGCGAACAACTTTTGTCCCGGGTGGACCGCGTTTCGTGCGGCCGAACGCGGCCCGGCTTCCGAGCTTGTAAATACCCGGTGTCGTCAAAGTTTCCGCCCTTCTGGCGGGAGCGGATTGAAGACGACGTGACAACACAAACACAAGAATTTTACTAGGAAAAGAATTTTTTCAACATCATCAGAAGAAACAGAAGAATTATTATCTGAATCAGCTCATAAGAAAAGGAAGCTTAATGAACCAAATGAATTAGAAACAGAAGAATCACGATACGTATTGATCAAGAAGAGGAAACTTCCATCTACTTCAACGGAAGATTCACCTCTACCAGATACGGTACGAAAAAAGAAGACGATTCCATCTGACAATACGCAAACATCACAATCAAGTTCTGATCCCAGAACTAGCGTACCCCGCAGTTCTTCAAATTTCGACAACTCTTTACAACTCAATACAGAAACACCTAATCAAGAAAATATTATTCCTCCCTCAACTCCCAAATCAGTAGAGACTCGTACAGGAGTGCCTAGTTTAACGCAAACGCCATACAGATACCCAGAAATCAGAGAAGTTCGCGAACCATTATACATAGGCAAAACGCACAAAGTAATATTCGTGGACATGAATGGCAAACCAATCGATAAAGGAGCAGAAGAATTAGCAGAAGCTAATTTATTACGTACCACAATTGATCTAACATTCGAACGAGCTCGACTACAACCTCATTATGCAGAAAATTTTTACGTTATCGCATTACCAATCAAACAAGATAAACATACACCTATTGAACCAGAAAACATTGTCAACGCATTAGCATCCTTATTAGATGTAGTTGAAGAAATGAATCTGGACTCATTCAGTATAAGGAAATCGAACAACATCGAAGATATACCCTGGAAATACATTATAAGTCAAATGAAAAGGACATTTCAGGATCGACCAATAAAAATAACAATATGCACTGGTCAAGTAACAATACCACCAGTGGAAGATAGAATCAACATAATCGAAGAAAAACATATGTCGGCCATCGGTGGACATAAAGGAATAACAAAAACCTACCATCGGATTCGACAATTATATTATTGGGAAGGAATGAAGAAGGATATTCAAAATTTTATACGCACTTGCAGCGAATGTCAATTAAAGAAATTGACAAGAATTAAAACAAAGCAACCCATGGTACTAACAGATACGCCGGGAATGGCCTTTGATAAAGTCAGTATAGATGCTGTAGGACCATTGCCAGAAACAAAAAATGGAAATAAGTACATATTAACCATGCAAGATCTGTTAACTAAATACTCAGTAGCAGTACCTTTAAATCGGATAACAGCCGCAGATGTTGCAGACAGCTTTATTAAAAATTTCATTTGCCGATTTGGTGCCCCAAAAGCAATTTTAACGGATTTGGGAACCAACTTTACCTCGAATCTTATGAAACAAGTAGCGAAGAAATTCAAAATCAAACATTATAAAACTACGGCCTATCACCCACAAAGTAATGGCTCAATTGAAAGATCGCATCATGTATTAATGGAATATTTGAAACAGTACGTGAATAATGCGACAAATTGGGATAATTGGATAGATTTGGCTATGTTTTCTTACAATACATCAGTACATGAAGGAACGCGGTTCTCTCCACATGAATTAGTATTTGGAAAAATTGCTCGTGAGCCAACAAGTAGCAACCCGGTAAAAGAAAACCTGGAACCTACTTACGCAGAATATCTCAGAGATTTACATTCAACAATCAATGAACTACAATTATCTGCGCGTAAAAATTTAAACGCCGCCAAAGCCAAATCAAAACATTACTATGATCGAAAAATAAATCCACAAAATTTTAAAGTGGCAGATCTGGTATACTTGCTGAAAGAACCATTCAAAGGAAAATTCAGCGATCAATATACTGGACCTCACAAAGTTATAGAAATTTTACCAAAACAAAATATTAAAATTTTAGTTAATGGTAACCCTCGTACTGTACATATAAATAAATTAAAACTAGCTCATAGTCGACCTGTAGTAGAACAGAAATTGCAAACGAAAAACGTAGACAATGGAAAGACAAGACAAGACAAAATCACAGACAGACCATGACGAAACGCGACGAACAAATGATTTCAATACAATTAACGATATATATACATATATATATATAAATATATATATTTATTATAGATTAAGAAAATATGCCAATCCCAAACAACCCATATAAAGTAGAAGAGGGGATATTAGAAGAATACTACGGGCCCATGGACGGGGTGAGGCCAATCGATCACCCCGAGACGTACAGCAGGTTACTGGAACTGCGGTGCGTAAGGGCACCGTGGGACAAAAACATATTCGCAAATTACAATAACACCAGAATTTGCGAAGATTGCCATTACGGCTTGCCCGAGGAAGAGGCTTGGGACTACCAGGAGGGAGGGTGGCATATCCTTTGCCTCCCTCGGGTAGCTTGGGAAGCAAAAAAATGCCACATCTGTGACATAAGAATAGCCACCGAAAGGCCCGCCTGGCAGTGCTCGGAGTGCATAGAAGAGCACTTCGAAATGTCAAACAGCGAATGGCGATTGACTCTCGGAGGAGCCTGCCAGGATGTGGTTAGACGATGGTGATCACACCGCAATTCAAACAATTTTTTTTTATATAAAAATATATACATTTTTTTTTACTAAAAACACATAATCTTCTTTTTTTATATATACATATACATTTTTTTTTATATACATATATATACATATATATTCCTTTAATAATTTTTATATTTTTTTCCTCTCTCTTCTCTCTTTATTATCAATAAAACACAATACATATACCCAAACATGATTTTACTTATTTTCATCTCGACCTTATTCCAATATTCTACAGATTAAGGAAATTGAAACACCGTTCTATTTAAGTATGTTTACATTTTAAATTAACGAAAGAATACTATTGTTGCTCAAAAATCATATATTTCTATATCATTAAGATAGAAACATTATTTCAATCTCATAATACAATTCAATACACTAATGATAATATTCTTTCGTTACTCTTCATATTTGCGAATATAAAATACTAACATATAACAGATAAGAGCGATACCAATATTAGCGAAATCAATATATTGTGACACACTACAACACTTGTTTTGTACTACACATGCTACAACACAGCTACCCGCTACAACAAATATTTGTTACAACAAAAAAATGTTAAGCCTTTGGCTAATATTCATATTGATACAACTCTCGCGCACCATTATCGGATACGATTTTAATGGACACCACCTAAACGTGACAACTGTCTCTCTTAAAAACATCAATGACTGTGACATCAACAACGTCACCACGAAGACGGAAGAAGTTTACATTCAACTACTTCAGCTATCTGACATCAACCATGTCGACGCAATTCAATGTAAGTTTGAAATATACGGACTACCAGTAATGTATGAGATTGACCAAAGTTGGCATAGGTTATCACCAAGACCAATAGAGGTCATCGCACCCCAAACATTGCAACCAATGAAGGAACCCGAATGGAAATACGTCAACCCATCCAAATTGGCTACCAGCGGAATCTACACTCAAGACGACCTCAACAACTTACGGGATCATATCATGTTCCCTGCCGAGAAATCAGCTGTGTTAAATTCTGTCGCAAGAAGCATGACAGGAAAAAACATACCAGCAAATTCAATTTCCATTATGGGCATGATGAACGAAGAAACACTAAATGAAATAGCGGAAAGCGCAGCCAAAAGGTTTTGGAACGGATTCATTACATTTGGATCTTTTAGCGCAGGAGTACTAGCAGTGTTTATCATCTTTAAATTCATAAAGACGATCTTAGACACAATAATACATGGATATCAGCTGCATTCTGCATACGGATGCGGATTCGCCTTGTGTGGAGCAGCATGCAGTTCATTGACACACCTGCTCGTACACCGAGCTGATAAGCGAAGAAAGAAGACCCCGGCAGCTGACGAGTCGAGGAACGACCTACACGACACCCGATCCAGGGTCGACAGACCAAGTACATCCGAGTTCAACAAAGCAGCGGAAGAGTTTAAACAAATTTCCCTTGGAAATTTGCTTTCTAAGGGGAAAGGTGTCACGTCCGGTGGTCCAGACATTGATAATAATTGATACGAATAATCATATATACATATTTTTCTTATTTTTGTTCAATATTTTCTCTCATAATGTTGCGTGGGAAACTTTAACAACGAATAAAATAATTATCACACATTATATCATATTCGCGAGCGATAGAAATAAGCTAGAACATAATACGTAGAGCAAACGAAGAAACAAGAGGACCCGTAGACGATATTCAACACATCATTTTAATAAGCATTCCTAAAACGAAATTAAATATCAAGAAGACAGAACGCAGTAGAGATGAAATACAAACTGCTGAGAACACTCCAGATGAACGTGCCGAACAGAAGATCCAGCCAGGAGCAAGGAAGATGCAAAACTCGAAAATGCAGACGACAAATTAGATAAGATAACTTTTGCTAAGGAAAGACGAACCATTCCCACGGAGAAATAGCTTAGAACAAAGGTTTAGAAACTATAAAAGGATGGCTCCTCATCAGGAGCCTCAGTTCCAGTTTTACAAATCAAGAATCACCACGAGCAATATACGGTCAAACAATAACAATTATTTCGGTAAAAGAAGTACACGGTTTAGTAAAGTAGTATACTCAGTCGAAAGTAAGTGAAGTGGATTGAGTGGACTAAGTGGACTAAGTGGACAAAGTGGACAAACTTTTGGATTAACACAACAACAACAACAACAACACCAACACCTAACCAACCACAACCAAAATCAAGACTAAAAGAAAACCGACCTACGGTAAATACCAATCTACAAATCATTGTAACATTTCCAATCCGCGATTATTGTAAATTTATAACTGTATGTACCTTGAATTTGATTAGTTAAAATATACTCTTGTTGTATTAAATCAAATTTAAAGTAAAATCATTTTTAAAGTCTGCACCTAACGTCGATTTCACCAACATATTAACATATATTAAGAAATCTTCAATTTCCCGAACCGGAGCCGGTGTATGCAGGTAGGTTCGAAACTGCGTTATATCCCTATATTATTACAATAAAATCGTTTAAATTGCAAAATCAATCTAAAACGTCCACCTTAGGACGTAACAAGAGTATGCCCAACCACATGACGTATGTAGTCTTTTGAATTTTTCAAGAAAAAAAAAATTTTTTTTTAAATTTTATACACTTTTTTAAGCTTTCCCATTTCTTGGATCTTTTGGACGATTTGTTTATTTTAATGAACCTTCCGCAGGTTCACCTACGGAAACCTTGTTACGACTTTTACTTCCTCTAAATGATCAAGTTTGGTCATCTTCCCGGCAACATCGGCAATGCCGAAACATTGCCGCGTACCAGTCCGAAGACCTCACTAAATCATTCAATCGGTAGTAGCGACGGGCGGTGTGTACAAAGGGCAGGGACTTAATCAACGCGAGCTTATGACTCGCGCTTACTGGGAATTCCTCGATCCTGGGGAATAATTGCAAGCCCCAATCCCTAGCACGAAGGAGATTCAACGGGTTACCCGGGCCTTTCGGCCAGGGAACACACGCTGATTCCTTCAGTGTAGCGCGCGTGCGTCCCAGAACATCTAAGGGCATCACAGACCTGTTATTGCTCAATCTCGTGCGGCTAGAAGCCGCCTGTCCCTCTAAGAAGATTTGTTTGTACGTTGGTAGTAAAAACTCACCGACAGAAGCCGGGGGCCTTCGAGATACCATAAGTTACGTCTATTTAGCAGGCTAGAGTCTCGTTCGTTATCGGAATTAACCAGACAAATCGCTCCACCAACTAAGAACGGCCATGCACCACCACCCACCGAATCAAGAAAGAGCTATCAATCTGTCAATCCTTCCGGTGTCCGGGCCTGGTGAGGTTTCCCGTGTTGAGTCAAATTAAGCCGCAGGCTCTACTCCTGGTGGTGCCCTTCCGTCAATTCCTTTAAGTTTCAGCTTTGCAACCATACTTCCCCCGGAACCCAAAAGCTTTGGTTTCCCGGAAGCTGCCCGCCGAGTCATCGTAGGAACTTCGGCGGATCGCTAGCTGGCATCGTTTATGGTTAGAACTAGGGCGGTATCTGATCGCCTTCGAACCTCTAACTTTCGTTCTTGATTAATGAAAACATTTTTGGCAAATGCTTTCGCTTCTGTCCGTCTTGCGACGATCCAAGAATTTCACCTCTAACGTCGCAATACGAATGCCCCCATCTGTCCCTATTAATCATTACATCGGGGTTCCGAAAACCAACAAAATAGAACCGAGGTCCTATTCCATTATTCCATGCACACTAGGGTGGACCTAAGCTATACTTGGCGAAAAATTTTTATCGAGATACATAGCACGATGCCCCACAGTGGTCCGGATCGAAAAAGTTGGTCTCATTTAGCTCAAAAGTCAACTTTCTCATATCGATTTCTAACAAATTTGTATTGCTTCCTAAATGTTCGTCAACCTCGAAAATGAAAAAATTAATACTGTTTACCAAGAACTGTAATTAGGCCGAATGCTTAAAGGTAGACTGTTTAGAGATAGTACTTTTCATCAAGAAAATTACTTCTCTTCTTCGAGGTGCCCTGATGACACCACTTAATATTTCTTATTTTTTTTTTTACGATGAAGTGCACTCTTTTGTGTTATAAAATCAACATCGACACTAAAAATTATTCTTCACAATATGTTAAAAAATAATATTCAATGAAGTAAAAAAATTGGCCAAATTTTTTACATTTGACAACGAATATCTAGGAAGTCCCAACGAGTCCCGTTTTTTAACAAATTGGATCATTTTCAGCATACTTTCCCGAATATAATTATGTAAGAAACATGTCCCCCCTCGTCCCACTTTGCAAATTATAATTGTTCAAAGCTGTCAATGTTACTTCGTGACGAGTTTCGCTTGCGTAAACGGGCTCGTATGACTGATCAAATGTCTTCCAAATATGAACATTATAAGAAATAAATAGAGTAAAGATATATGTAAATTAACTTCGATAGTCACTTTTATTTCAAAAAAATATGTGTGTGATTGTTAAACGCGAACTATACAGTTTCGTATGCTTCAGCGCCGCGAACACCCCCCTCGTCGTCCCAACAGCACCGCGGCGAGTCATCACCTCGAAGCGAGCTCCTGTATGTGTGTACGGTGGGGGAATTCACCGATTACTGTAAATAGGACCCCCAGCCAGTTTAACGGGCGTTCCGTTGTAACCTCCTCTGCGAGTAATCACGTGAATTCTTTTTGTAATCGCTACGAGCACGTTTCGAAATTACACCGATAATCTCTCCTCTGCGAGCTCTGTTCTATCGGGTCAACGCGCCTCCGTAGATTCAGTTTGAATAAAGTGTTTCTGTGAACCGTACCACGCGGGTGAAATAATTGACTACAGCCTCATAAGAACCTCCAATTCCGACCTATTTCTCCTTCCCTTTCTACACTCGAATCTCGCGCATTTCCGTTCACAGACCCTCAGTTCTGAAAGGGTCGGTGTAACAGTGATAGTTTCTTAGCGTTCTCGCTGCATTTATTTCTATCGTTAAAACCTTGTGCAGCGTTCGAAAACTCTTCTTGTTCAAATAGAACCACAAAAATAACGGGATTATCAAGAAATATGAAATTTGAATATATTGAGGACAGAGTTTTGCAGTAATTGATTACATGAGTAAATAATTACATCTGCAATTATATGAGCAAAAGTGTACTAAAATTTTAAACAATTTAGAGCAAAAAATGCAAGAAAAATGTCAAGATTATGCACGAATAAGATTAAGTCACGATTAAGATTAACATGTAAGAGAAAACCTAATGAACTGAATCCTAAGGCAGTAGAGTTATTAATTAACTAAGTCAATCGATCATCATAGATCATCACGAAAGACAAATTATGGTATGTTTATTTTATTAGCTTACTTTTTTATTTGTAGTAACATTGACTGATAATGTTAGTGCTATTTTATTCGCAATATGTATTTGAAATATCTCTTTTTTTACACAGGAAAGTATTCGTTTGTGAGTTTGTGACGGTTACATTCCTCCAGGCGCGAAGCCGTCCCCAAAAATAAAACAAACACCGCCGGAGCCCCGCGTCTGCCGCGCCCACAAGCCAGCCGCGCCCACAAGCCAGCCGCGAGCCCGCGACGCGCGATCACAATCCGCGACCGCAAGAGGGCCGCCGCGCCAAACCAGTTTCTCGCGGGAGGAAACATACACCCGCGAGGATAAGTACCCCGGGCGAGCATCGGTAGGACAAGTCGAGCGCACCACCGTCCGCCGCTAGTAGTCTTTGGTGACGAACACCGACCGACACCGAGTGCCCGACTTTTGAAGGCTGAGTGAGCGAATGCGAGAGAGTGTGAACCTTGTCCTATCCGTCCGCCAATACCTCCGTCCGATCACCGTTTCCCAATACCAGGCCCGAGCGGTGAAACACCCACGGGAATCCCTCCGTCTCAGCGGCGAAACGCCGAGCAGACACTGTATCCCGGCCCGAGCGGTGAAACACCCACGGGAATCCCTCCGTCTCAGCGGCGAAACGCCGAGCAGACATTGCATCCAGGCCCGAGCGGTGAAACACCCACGGGAATCCCTCTGTCTCAGCGGCGAAACGCCGAGCAGGCACCGTCCGGTCCCCAGCGGCGAAAAGCCGAGCGGGATTCCCCTCACCAAACCCTCCACCGATACCGAGCGACCAGTCCGCCGCCTACCGAGCAACGACTGCACCGCGCCTCCGCGAATACCGGTGACCGATCCACCGAGCGAGCGCCGCGCACACCGAGCGTACACCGCCGAACGACCGCCACACCGAACCGTCCGCGGCCATTCGAGGTACCGCGACCCTGGACTGCCGACTGACCCGGCAAATACCTTCCACCGATCCGGGTAACCGTCACAAGTTAAATATTAACACCAACACTAAAATTTATTGTTCACAAAAAGTATAAAAAAGGTTGGAAAAACTATATTTGAACAATTCATTTTTCAATAAAAAATATCAATGAAAAGTTAGTATAAATTATTGTTTAACAAATGCAAAAATATTGAATTGCACATAGTTAAAAATTATTATTTTTTAAATATTTTTAGTTAAATTTCATTGCAATATCTCTACTGGTTCAAAAGTTATAACAAAATGAGACCAACTTTTTCGATCCGGACCACTGTGCGCCCTCCAGAATGGTTCTCTGTGGTGAGAAAAAAATTTGTGAAAAGTTTGAGATTGATCGGAAAAAAGGATCACGTGGCGCATGTCAATTGAAAATTTTGAAAATTTTGAAATTCATCGTAACTATGAAGTATTATATATCGTTGGATTTGTAATTTTTTTCTAATTAAGAATATGGAAAAATTATATGACCTTAATTTTAAAAAAAATAACGATGACCTTGAAATTTCGAAAATTTGAGTTTCAAAAAAAATAATTTTTTTGCCATTATATTTACCATATTGAACAGTGCAACTTTGTCCGTTGACATTTTTTCGTATAACCACAAATAACAGAGATATTTAAAAATTTCCATTTATTACCTGAGAGAGATTACAATCTGTCGGCGTCTGCCGCAGTCGTCTTTTTGCTTCCCATCGTCACACTTTTTTTGGGGAAATTGTCGTGAAGTTGACGAGCAGTCATCGAGAGGTAGTTGTTTGGGAGTCATGGGTTTAGCACATTAACAGTAAGCTTAGATTGTAGCGGCTCAGTAACGATTTCAACCAGGTAGTTGGGACCAACCGAACCCTGCGTATTTGCACATTTTTTGACCGGCAATTCATGGATCTCAACGACCGAATATAATTTATTACGTTACCTCCAGATGTACCCCTTACATGTGATACGACAGCATGCAATATGGGTTGCTGGAAAGGTGTTTATGCAATTTTGGAGCACGAAATCGGGCGGGACTTATTATATTTTCCGTGCAGACATCATATTTATGAAATTATTTTAAGATCTGTTTTTTACGAAAAGATGTCCACATCTACGATTTTTGAACGCTTCCAGCAAGCGTGGCCTAATGTAAACAAATTAAACTTCCACTCTGGAGTGGAAGATGCGCAGGTCATTCAAAAGATAAAAAATGTACCAGAGCTAATCGTTTTCGCTAAACAGTCTCTGGAAATACGTCATCCACGAGAAGACTATCGTAAGTTTATTCGACTCGTGTTACTATTTTTACGTAATAACTTTTCCACATACCATTTTCGAGCTCCTGTAGCTTTCCATCATGCTCGGTGGATGGCGAAAGGCATTTATTGCTTAAAAATATTTTTATTTCGCGAAGAATTCGAATTAAGTGAGGAGGAGACAAATGGATTTTGCGATATATGTATATTTATCGCAAATCTATATTTGAAAGCATGGATAGAAGCTCCTTTCCCGACGAAGGCTCTGCAGCAGGATTTGACTTTTATAAAATCCTTATATAAGTATAAGGAAATAGATAAGAATATCAGTGATATAACGCTAGACAAATTTTGCAGATACGTATGGTGTTTAACACCAGAGAATGCTGCGTTATTATTCTTCGATAAGGACGTTTCGATAGAAACAAAAAAAACGAATGGTGCAGGCGTTGAGCAATCCTAGTAGCAGCGATTGTTATAAAAAATTTGACATTTTACCAACTAATGTGGCCGATCACATGCTAGAGAACATTTCAGGTTGTATATCAGACGAAAGTCGAAAATTTTTTAGTAGATTTAATATACCGGCAGAATTTTTTTAAAAAAGTCCAATAGTTTGGCAAGATGACGATTCTTACAAACTAGGCTTAGATATAGTTAAGGCTTTACCTGTGGTCAATGATTCGGCAGAAAGAGCCGTTAAGCTAATGCAGGATTACAACGATATTTTAGCTCGCAATGAAGAAGAAAAACAGATGGTACTGCAAATGGTAAAAGATTACCGCCAGCAATATCCTGACGCAACGAAAACTACAATAACGAAAAACTAGTAAATATAAAATAGAGTTCTTTAGTGTAAGAAAAATCGAACGTCGAGGGTCTGCAGCACAGTCGGACCACACAGCTACCTCCCTCTGAGGAAAAACCCAGAGGGGTAGCGTCATAAAATACGCTGGCAGCGTGGGTCCTTACAGCCACTTCGGGCCTAAGGACCCACTCACTCTAGCTTTTGTATTGTTTGTCTACTAATTTAATAAAACGCATTCTTGGCGGGCGGCTTCACCGTCGATCGGCGTATGATTTGGTGACCCGCTCTGTCTTTCCCATCCTAAAAGCGGATAATCTTACATTAGAATATAAGAAATAGTTCCTTATTAGAATTCTGTAGAATATATTAATTCACATATATAGTCCACTACAAAATTAAATATCTCTGTTATTTCTGGTTATACGAAAAAATGTCAGAGGACAAAGTTGCACTGTTCAATATGGTAAATATAATGGCAAAAGAATTCTTTTTTTTGAAACTCAAATTTTCGAAATTTCAAGGTCATCATTATTTTTTTAAAAATTAAGGTCATATAATTTTTCCATATTCTTAATTAGAAAAAAATTACAAATCCAACGATATATAATACTTCATAGTTACGATGAATTTCAAAATTTTCAAAATTTTCAATTGACATGCGCCACGTGATCCTTTTTACCACGTTTTTATTAGCTCGCTTTCTTGTTTGTGTGTTTGTGAGTTTGTTTGTTTGTTCGGTGGAAAATTTTGCAATTGATTTTAAACTAACTTCCTGATGAGCTAGAGACTTGAAATCGGACATATGGCTCAGAACTGGATGACAATGCATTATTCAAAAAAAAATTTTTTAAAAGTCTATCCGTTTAGGAGAAATGCCAATTAAAAATATTTCCCTTTCACTTCCCCGCGAAACCTACGTCATCGCGTTCAGCGATCGCCACGCCGCCGCGCGACTTGTCCCCACTCCACGGACCCACTTTGCCCCGACGAAGCCCGACTCAGTATATGAAAAGCGAGCTAGTAGTAGTAGCCGTGCGACGATCGGTAGTACATCATTGCTTTGTTTACCAAGTGAAAGAACCGTTACACCTTTCTGCTATAATTTCATCAAAATGTTTAAAATCAATTGAAATATACGTGCAAGAAGAAGGAGAGGAAGCCATTTGACGGTGGGGAGCATGTATGATATAGGTAATAATAATATCGAGTACGAGATTAAATTTAAAGAGTCTGTGTTTGAAAGTGTTAGAAATAATGTCTACAAAAAAAGGAGCAGTTCGTTAATGACGATTTTCACAGGGAAGCCACCAAATCACCAGGTATGTCATTGAATATTTTGCGTTAAATATTTCCTTGAAAATGTTACAAAATTTGTTGAAAGTATTATATTATCAACGCAGCCATCCATTTGAATATGTTTAAAAATTGAACTGTATCAGTTTTAGTCAACTGAAACTTCGAGAATATTAGTAAAACGTTAGACTAAATTTTTGTGGTAGTAGTTACATATTTATTAGAAACTAAGTGAAGTTATTGCGTACAAAATAAATATGTATATTATTTTTTTCAGTGAATTCTACTATTCCGAGTAAATCGTCGCGCTGCTCACCGATGACGTCACAGCGAAGCTGTTTAGCTTTGTTCTATAGGTAGTGTTGTGTTTATAAAGTATTATACTAGTATTTGTTTACCAAGCGAAAGAATCGTTACTCCGAGATTCTCCGTCGAACCATTATATAGACATTTGGGGTACAATATTTTTTTGAGCCAAAAATTCCTTCTTTTCATATAGGTGCCCTGATTACCCTATTTAATATTTAACGCAGTCAGTTGAGGATGTTTGCTCGCAATGTATTAAATAATTAATAAATAATGAAATCAATAAAATCTATGGCAGAAGTTTAGTATGGTGACAACGCCTGCCGTGGTGGAGATTAGGCGTGTATGGTGAGGGGGGAGGAGGGTAATACGAAACCGAAAGAATTATTGTGCGGAAATGAACGGTTGCGGAGATATTTGCAAAAAACTATAATTATTTAAACATTCTATATCTATATAAGTATTCCACCGATTTTGATGAAATTTAAATATGTTATATGTCTACACATTTCGAACAACTTTTTCCTTTGCAAAAACGTCGCCCGGAGCTTTGTTTAGGAGATATTAATAAAAAACACGGATTAATCAGAGTAGATTTCTTGTTTTTCATAAAACTGTAAATATCTCGGAAACTATGCGAGATATGGCAAAACATCAAGAGACCTTTTTTGTAGGAAATTGAATTTCCAATAATTTATGTCGTATGACTTTTTCTATCAGCTGCGCCATTTTTGGCGATATAACTATAAAGAGCGGAGTAAAAATCTTTTGATTGCACAAATCTCAATTAAGAATTTATTTTTACATAACTATTATACAGTTATCATCACTAAATGTTGGTATTAGAAATTGGATATACAGTTTTTATATCCTGTAATAATTGTTCGAATGGATCAAGTTGTTTCGCCCGCACAATTCTGTGCCACATATAACTGCACATGTGTTGTCCAAGATTTTCTTTTCTGTATCCTGCATTTGTTACATTATATTTCAAATGTTTCCAGGATCCTTCAATATGGTGAGGGTGAGGAGGGATAGGTTAGGTTAGGTTAGGTTTTTTTTTAAACGTTAGGTTAGGTTAGGTTAGGTTAAATTTTTTTTTTTTTAAAGGTTAGGTTAGGTTTTTTTTATAAACTTTAGGTTAGGTTAGGGTAAATTTAAGAATATATTAACGAAAAACACGGATTAATTAGAGCGCGGTTACAGCGAACGGAGTCTAGTTTCACGTCCCTCTTAGCGTGGCGTCGCTGACTGATCCGTGTTTTTTATTAATATCTTCTAAACAAAGCCTCGGGCGACGTTTTTGCAAAGGAAAAAGTTGTTTAAAATGTGTAGATATATAACATATTTAAATTTCATCAAAATCGGTGAAATACTTATATAGATATAGAATGTTTAAATAATTATAGTTTTTTGCAAATATCTCGGCAACCGTTCATTTCCGCACAATAATTCTTTCGGTTTCGTATTACCCCCCTCCCCCCTCACCATTCACGCCTAATCTCCACCACGGCAGGCGTTGTCACCATACTAAACCGCCGCCAAATCTATATACTTTTTCACAAGTTGCAAGGTATATCTTTTATTTAACACTATTCCTACCGATACTTCACGTGTACCTATTCCTACTGCGACCGGTCAAATCACCGGTCTTTAGCACAACTTATATTTTTACAACGTTTTTATTAGCTCACATTCTTGTTTGTTTGTGTGTTTTTAATATAGAATGAAGATAATAGACAATTTGACAGTATAAAATTAAAAAGCAGAAAATAATTATTTAAATAAAAATAAATTTTTAAAAATACCACGTTTTTAAAACGGTCTAAAAAGTATAAAATAACTTGAAAAAAAATAAAATGGACTAAAAAGTATAAAATAATTGAAAATAAAAATAATTTGAAAAAAAAATAAAAATAAAATGGACTAAAAAGTATAAAATAATTTTTAACAAACGGACTAAAAAGTATAAAATAATTTTAGAAAACGGGCTAAAAGGTATAAAATAATTTGAAAAAGAAAATAAAAATTTGAAATTGTGAATTTTGAATAACTGTGAAAATACTTGTAAGATTTAAAACGAAAAGCGTGGGGCGCAAGATAATAATAAGGAATGTAGAGAGTAGCAGCCGTTGAGAAATCTTACACAACAGTTCATATCATTTGCGAAGCAATAAAATTTTTAGTGATTTAGGTGAACTATTCATGCATCAATTATCTATTGCATGCGCCCCTCGTTTTTCGTTTTAAATCTTACAAGTATTTTCACAGTTATTCAAAATTCACAATTTCAAATTTTTATTTTCTTTTTCAAATTATTTTATACCTTTTAGCCCGTTTTCTAAAATTATTTTATACTTTTTAGTCCGTTTGTTAAAAATTATTTTATACTTTTTAGTCCATTTTATTTTTATTTTTTTTTCAAATTATTTTTATTTTCAATTATTTTATACTTTTTAGTCCATTTTATTTTTTTTCAAATTATTTTATACTTTTTAGACCGTTTTAAAAACGTGGTATTTTTAAAAATTTATTTTTATTTAAATAATTATTTTCTGCTTTTTAATTTTATACTGTCAAATTGTCTATTATCTTCATTCTATATTAAAAAACACACAAACAAACAAGAAAGTGAGCTAATAAAAACGTTGTAAAAATATAAGTTGTGCTAAAGACCGGTGATTTGACCGGTCGCAGTAGGAATAGGTACACGTGAAGTATCGGTAGGAATAGTGTTAAATAAAAGATATACCTTGCAACTTGTGAAAAAGTATATAGATTTTATTGATTTCATTATTTATTAATTATTTAATACATTGCGAGCAAACATCCTCAACTGACTGCGTTAAATATTAAATAGGGTAATCAGGGCACCTATATGAAAAGAAGGAATTTTTGGCTCAAAAAAATATTGTACCCCAAATGTCTATATAATGGTTCGACGGAGAATCTCGGAGTAACGATTCTTTCGCTTGGTAAACAAATACTAGTATAATACTTTATAAACACAACACTACCTATAGAACAAAGCTAAACAGCTTCGCTGTGACGTCATCGGTGAGCAGCGCGACGATTTACTCGGAATAGTAGAATTCACTGAAAAAAATAATATACATATTTATTTTGTACGCAATAACTTCACTTAGTTTCTAATAAATATGTAACTACTACTACAAAAATTTAGTCTAACGTTTTACTAATATTCTCGAAGTTTCAGTTGACTAAAACTGATACAGTTCAATTTTTAAACATATTCAAATGGATGGCTGCGTTGATAATATAATACTTTCAACAAATTTTGTAACATTTTCAAGGAAATATTTAACGCAAAATATTCAATGACATACCTGGTGATTTGGTGGCTTCCCTGTGAAAATCGTCATTAACGAACTGCTCCTTTTTTTGTAGACATTATTTCTAACACTTTCAAACACAGACTCTTTAAATTTAATCTCGTACTCGATATTATTATTACCTATATCATACATGCTCCCCACCGTCAAATGGCTTCCTCTCCTTCTTCTTGCACGTATATTTCAATTGATTTTAAACATTTTGATGAAATTATAGCAGAAAGGTGTAACGGTTCTTTCACTTGGTAAACAAAGCAATGATGTACTACCGATCGTCGCACGGCTACTACTACTAGCTCGCTTTTCATATACTGAGTCGGGCTTCGTCGGGGCAAAGTGGGTCCGTGGAGTGGGGACAAGTCGCGCGGCGGCGTGGCGATCGCTGAACGCGATGACGTAGGTTTCGCGGGGAAGTGAAAGGGAAATATTTTTAATTGGCATTTCTCCTAAACGGATAGACTTTTAAAAAATTTTTTTTTTTGAATAATGCATTGTCATCCAGTTCTGAGCCATATGTCCGATTTCAAGTCTCTAGCTCATCAGGAAGTTAGTTTAAAATCAATTGCAAAATTTTCCACCGAACAAACAAACAAACTCACAAACACACAAACAAGAAAGCGAGCTAATAAAAACGTGGTAAAATACTAATGTGTGTTTACCAAAATCTAAGTAGAATCCACGTTTTCAATCAAAATAAATAAATATATTTTCATTTAAAAACAAAATTAGTCGCGCAGAAGAAGCTCAGTGCGGTGTTTACAAAATATTATTATACTAATGTGTGTTTACCAAAATCTAAGTAGAATTCCACATTTTCAATCAAACTGAATACATATACAGGCTTGTGCTAACGTAACTTTCATGAAAACTTATTTCTTACAAACAGGAGCCGAAAGTGTAGAGAAAAGTGTAAAGAAAAAAAAAATATACGTGTGGAAAACAACGCGCGGTGGAAGTGAAACTTCTTGCAGTCTAGTAATGTTTAGAAGCATATTAAGATTGGAAATGTTAAAAAAAAACAAGATCAGGAACAACCAATACAAAAAAAGACAAGACCAGGAACAACTAATACAAAAAACAAGATCAGGAACAACTAATACAAAAAAAATCATAGAAAAAGTTTCACTTCAAACATAATGAACGATCAAAATTTGCTTCGCAAAGAAGGAGAGCGTATGGGAAATGCTATGAACTACGTTTCTTTCTTTCTCATACGCTCTCCTTCTTTGCGAAGCAAATTTTGATCGTTCATTATGTTTGAAGTGAAACTTTTTCTATATGATTTTTTTTGTATTAGTTGTTCCTGATCTTGTTTTTTGTATTAGTTGTTCCTGGTCTTGCTTTTTTTGTATTGGTTGTTCCTGATCTTGTTTTTTTTTTAACATTTCCAATCTTAATATGCTTCTAAACATTACTAGACTGCAAGAAGTTTTTTTTCTATCGTTAGTAGACTATTATAAATGTTAGATCATTGTATAACAACATATTTTAACAATAAATATCAAGTTTCAAAGCTCTATGACCATTATTTATCGAATAAATTGAAAATAATGTTCGGGCGGATAGCTTACAACGATCGAACGAGCGAATTTTTCCAAGTCCCCGCGTCAAGAGTAAACTTTTTTCCTGGCTGTTTCAGACGATTCTAAATGTTAGATCCCTGTATAATACTGCGTTTAATGCAGTTTTTCGAAGTTTCAACGCTCTCGGATGAGTATTTTTCGAGAAAAATTGAAATAACCGTCGAGCGGGCCATCTAGTCGGACGATCGAGCGACTCGCGAAGGGCGTTCTGGCGCGTCGGTACGACGAAGCGACGGAGCTTGAGCGAAATTTTTCCAAGTCCCCGCGTCAAGAGTAAACTTTTCCTGGCTGTTTCGGACGATTCTAAATGTTAGATCCCTGTATAATACCGCGTTTAATGCAGTTTTACGAAGTTTCAACGCTCTCGGATGAGTATTTTTTGAGAAAAATTGAAACAATGTACGGAGTTACAAGTCATCGTTTACTTATTTGCGTGTTTAAAAATCCGCGGGTAAACGGCGGGTGTAAATTTTGGTCTGTACTATTAGAACATGCTTGCGCTGGGCAGAAATGGATTAACGAAATTCCCACACCCTTTTTTTTCCTAGAAACCGATTTGGTGGATTTGCGAGAGTCATGAAGAAGTGACATCTCATAAAGTATCAACTATGTGGTTCGCAGAATGTGACGTCACATAGGTGTGCTGAGATGCACATCGGTCCCAGGTGGTTGAGGGAATGACCTCGAGGTCACCATGCCTCTTGAGATTCCCCCTCTTCCGTTCTGTGAACGCCGATGGAACTGATGTTCCTCTGAACCGGGTACTTGCCCATGGCACGGCCTTCGGTACGTGTCCGGGAGAGAGGCCTGGGGTGAGGAACTTCGGAGAAGTTGGTGGGCCGATGTGCGTCAAAATTCCTCCTACTCCACCTCCACGTGGAGCACGCTGGGACTCCGTTCAGGCTTCGGCTTGGACGGAGTGCGAACGGAGTAGGCAGGTATGGGGGGGGATACACGTGCCCTGGAGCTAGGTGATCGAATTGATCACTCTCCGGGGCCGCATACCGTAACCCGGTGGTCATGTTTTACCGGAATGGGGGGCTTGCCTTAATCGGCTCGCCCGCGAGGAGGATAAACCTCTATAAAAAAGTGCCTAACAATGTGCTATACGCAACGTGGCCAAAGGGCATCCTCGGTGTAAACGCCGGGGATGGGCGGATGGGTGCATCCGTCTAAAGTGTTTGACGACCTCCCGGTACCGGCCGCCCCCGGGTTGTAAACAGGCCCACTGTCGGGACTCCGATACCGGCAGTGGAGTCACCCTTTATCGGTACCGAAGTATGTGGGTGATGAGTGAAGCAGCGGCAGTAGAACCACTGCTGCTGCGGTAACCAAGCCCGTCATGAAACATGATTATGAATTCAATCGAACAGCCTCGGAGTAATATCGACGAGCAGGAGGGGATACCGTGCCCGGAAGCGGTCGTGGTTTTGGAGAGGCTACGGTGCCCGGAAGCGGGGAGCGTAGGACGGCGGCGACGGGGTCACTTCCGGGGACCTCTGAACGCCGAGTTTTGAGGCCTCGGAAACGCCTGAGGACTGCGGCGTCCGGAAGCAATTCCGGATGCGACAGCCGTCTCGGTTCTCCGGTCCCCTCCCTGACGGGGGATGGACTAGCGGACGACGCCACGGCCCACAGTGGTCCGGATTGAAAAATCGTGACCCATTTGGCCAAAAATCAACTTTTAGATATCGACTTCTACTTAACAGATTCTTGTTCCTAAATGTCCATATATCTGAAAAATAAAATATTAATGGACTTGAATAAATAGTTTCAGAGAAAACGAATCTCAAAGTTGGGCATTCTAGAAATGATGTTTTTTCTCTAATGAAATTGCCTTTCTTCTTCTAAGAACCTTGGCGATTTCATTTAATATTTTGATTGGAGGTTTATTTCTCGATGTTTCGGATTGCGAAGAAAAAAACTGAACTCGGATTATGGACGAGAACACTTTATTTCAATCAGAAACCGATTTTGTCACCACTTTACATAAACTATGTCCAGAATGCGCGAATCAACAAGCACGTTGATTAGAGCAAAAATAAACGGAAATTTTAACGGGTTGGAACTTTATTTCCAGAATGATTGAGAAGCGAGACCGATCTTTCGGATGCGTTTGAAACTGACTTGCTCAGAAAACCGGTCAAGAGACGCACGACGTTTTGCTGAACGCGAAGTTCGGATTGAGAGCGACCGGTAAAACGCCGGCGGTTTTCTATCACCAAGGGATCGATGACTTGCAGTTTTTGAAGCGCGCGACCAATAGTAGATCTATTTCTGGATCGATAATCGACCCGTTGGTGACAGCCTATCGCGCGGCGCGTGGCCGATCGATCCTCAATCTCGCGGCGACGCGGCCAGTGCCCAATCGCTGGGCTGCTCGGTGGATCGCGAGTTTCGATTCTCCGTCACTCGCGACCAATCGCGAACACTCGATAAAAAGCATTCTTCGACGATGAGAAATCATACCTTAAATTAATAATTACTGTATAGAATAGATTAGTAAAGTAGAACTGAAAAAATGATGAAAAATTCTTATGATTGTCTTTAATTGATAGAGGATATCTTTCAAGTCCAGCTCATTTCACCTTACTGTCATATCGGAAAATTTTCGGCATTCCTTCCTCTACAACATCCCACAAAAATTTTTTCCCCCGACATCCCCCCAAGATAAATATTATTGTTTGAATGGATCAATGCACCGCGCGCGGGATGGATGAAACTTCGCCAGGAACAAAACGAACGAACTAGGAACGAGAACCTTAGCTCGTTAGGAAAATGTTTAGGTTACAGGCACTTCATATGTTTATACTATGCTACAGATAAGCTGTTTTCGACTCAGAAAACCTCAAGAATATCCCTAAACGAAGATATATTACATCGACTTCTTTTATCATCCGATCCATATATATCTAGCATAAGAATGAAGTCATATGTTAAAAAAGTTAAGGACTTAGATGCAGAAGCATTGAAATTAATAAATAATTAGTATAATAATTACAACATTAACAATAACATTATTGATATAATTTTTCTGTAACCTATCCATAGCCTAATATTTACACATTTTCCATTTGAAGTTTCACGATTATATCTTTTAAGATTTAAAAGTTACACGAACATGGTTCACGATTTTCCAATAAAAAAATTATAATTATTATAAATTGTTATAAAAAATATCTTTGACACGCTTGTGGTGCATTTTTGTCTCTTCGGTAATTTTAGTATGAGTTGATTGCAACAAGATTTCTCGAATTTATATTTTACGTATGCCATAAAACATTACATGTATGAAACATAAATATTTAAAAAAATACATGCTTAGAAAGTAAAAAATAGTTCGTAAGATTATATTAAAATTTTTTTTTTTAATCAAAAATATCGATAAAAATTAATAAAAAATTATTGTTTAACAAATGCAAAAAAATTTTAATTACCTATAGTTAAAAATTACTATTTTTTAAATATTTTTAGTGAAAATTTCATTGCAATATCTCTACTGGTTCAAAAGTTATAACCAAATGGGTCACGATTTTTCAATCCGGACCACTGTGCGGCCGTGTCCGAGGCGTCATGGCGGACGCCTGCGGGAGGGGCTTCGTTGCCGCCCCTGCGACCCGCTACCTCCGACGGACGCGCCTGTGATCCTCTGGGAGAGGGCGCAGGCGGAAAACCGGGATCTGAGGAGGGAGAACGCGTCTCTGAAACGCGAGTTGGGGGAGTTGAGGGACTCCCTGGCCGCCATCCATGGGGAGATGATGGCGATGAAGATGCAGCAGGCCACATATACGTCTGCTGCAACTTCGTCGCCTCCCCCCTCGGTCGCGGCCCCACCGGCAATGGGGCCACCACGGCTCCCGTCGCACAAGGTGCCCAAGCCGACGCCATCCGGGGGCGCGGTTCTTCTGGCCCGGATCGCGGCCCTCATGGACGCCAAACTGATGGCGTTCCGTGAGGAGCTCCGGCCTGCGTCGGGTGGTATCCGTCCCCAAGCTGGGACGTACGCCAGTGCGGCTCGGGCGGCTGAGGCCCCTTCGGTGGTGCGGCCGAGGGCGCCCGCTCCACCGCACAGTGTAACGTTTCGATCATTTAGGGTCGTTTAATTCTTAACGATGTCGTTTCTCTTTTTTATCATGTATTTTGCTAACACTACACAAAATATGATGATTTCTAATCACTTTAACATTACTTTTGTTGTATTGGCCGAAAATACGTATTTTAACTCTTGCAAATTACTGTTTGAAATGGTATTTAGTTTAAAAGCTTTTAATTTAAATATACCTGCATTTTCATATGTCGGTCAATTGAAAGAATATAATGCATTAAATCATTCCTCCTTTGTGCTTGAACACCAAATGTTGAATAAGGTGGCTCTAGAGATACTAGAACACATTTTGAAAACGAAAGATAACTCTCACGACCCCATTTACATTGATATAATTTTATTTTCATTTCCGCCTAAGTAAAATCACAACTTCGATATTCAATGAAGAATGAAATTCATATTCGCTAAACAATGAAAAGTGTTCTCCAATTTTTTATGGTAATCGTTTGTTATTAGTCATAAATTATGTAGGGTCTCTAAAGTATATACCACATTTTGAAACCAAAAATATTGAAAACTTACCTTAAGGAGTGAAATAATCGCCAAAATAAACAATATGTCAAATAATAGTAATTAAATAAATAATACTAAACGAAGAACAAAAACTATCAAATGCAATAACAATCGAACACAACAACAGTTAAACAATAACAATTCAAAACTATAACAATTTAATAAGTAACAATCAAAGTGCAGGTTTATGAACACGTTCTTCTTACTCGGACAAATTGTGTTAGACGACTGCGCGAGGTGACCGCGTAAGGCTGTGGAAAACAAATGAAAACTCCCATGGACGCAGACCAACGCAGAATTCGTTTGCAATGCCGACTAGACAAGACTTCAATGTATACATACTATATAGTTTGAAGTCCATATTCGCCCATATAAGAAAGTTTTACTCTGTAGAACATTGGTACATACTGAAAAGTTCTTCGAGTTCGTATGATTATTAATCATAAGAGACTATATGTATAATATTTAAAAACGAAAAATATTGTAAACACACCACAAAGGATTGAGTAATCACTAAAATAAATATTATAAAAATTGAAGTTCAAATACACACACTTTTATTTAGGTAAAGTATCGCTGCGGATTAATGTATTTTCACCATTTGTATAGGCAGTCGAGTTCATTCGAGGCTTATTTTTCATATCTGAATGCGATAAAAAGTTAAAAACAATATCGATTCTGGGTTACGGTGGTATTGCTTTCAAGGTAAGAGTAAATACGTAATTTTTAAAAAATGTTCAATTTCGGAATTAAACGACCCTAAATGATCGAAACGTTACACTGTGCACCGGCCGCCCCGACATGTCCCCTTCCCCCCAGTCCCCTTATGGCTGCCGCGGTGGCACCCGCTTCTTCTTCTCCCGGTGGGGTGATCCCCCCCGCCGGAAAGAGGAAGAAAAAGAAGAAAAAGAAGAAGAAGGGGAAGAAGACGGGACAGGTGGACGCCGTAGGGGCGTCACCGGCCCCTCCTTCCACGCAGACGCCGGGAACATCCGCGTCTCACCAACCTGGGACGTCGTTCCCTTCTTTAGAGGGAACCTGGTCCCAGGTAGTTGGTAGGAAGGCGAAGCGACAGGCCAAGGCCGCGACCTCTCAGCCCCCCCCGGTCTCCTCTGCCCCAAAGAGCAAGGCGACCGGGCCGCAGAAGACAGCTCCTCGTGTGGTGACCCCTCCCCCTACGGCAGCGATAACGCTTACCGTACCGGAGGGGAGCAAGGCCGCCTACCAGGAGGCTATGCGAAAGGCCCGCCAGGACATAAACCTGGATGACCTAGGTATCGGGTCCTTGCGCTGGAAGCGGGCGGTTAATGGGGGTCTCATAATTGAGATCCCCGGAGCCGACGGGGGCGTCAAGGCAGACGGACTCGCCGCGAGGATGTCCACCGCCCCGGGGGGGATGGACATCAGGGTAGCCAGACCCGTGAAGAAGGCGGAATTCCATCTTACGGGTCTGGAGCCCTCGGTCACCCCGCAGGAGGTGGTCAATGCGGTGGCGACGGTCGGGGGCTGCACCGCCGAGTCCATCAGGGTCGGGGATATTAAGATCCCGACTGGTGGACTCGGAACGATCTGGGTGCAGTGCCCGGCTGCGGCGGCCTTGGCCTTGGAAAAGGGCAAAGTCGTCCGTGTGGGGTGGACCCAAGCCCGGGTGGTTGTACTGGCCGCCCGGCCAATGCAGTGCTTCCGCTGCCTCGCCCTTGGGCACGTCAGGCAGCGGTGCACTGCGACCGTGGACCGGAGCGGCCTCTGTTACCGGTGCGGGAGTTCATCCCACAGGGCGGCGGCGTGCACGGCCGTCCCCCATTGCGTGGTGTGCGCGGCAGCGGGGAAACCCGCGAACCACAAGGCGGGGAGCAAGGCGTGCTCCCCGCCTTCGTGGAAGAAGAAGGGGTCGAAGGGGGGAAGTGGTGTGGCACCACCCCCCGAGACCACTGGAGCGGCTGGAGGGGCCGGACAAGCCCTCCCTTCCGCTTCCCCCAGTGTAGCGATGGAGGTTGAGGCTAGTCTGGGTGGGGAGGAGGGCGGTAGCGCCCCCCCACCCGCTACTGAAGCGTCTCAGGTAGGAACACTCACGGACCCCCAGTAATGGCTCATACGGCCCGTGGGTGTTCCTTGCCGGTACTGCAGGCCAACCTCAATCATTGTCGCCGGGCACAGGACCTTATGGTCCATAGCCTGGCGAGCTTTGGTGTTGGCCTGGCGGTGGCCGCGGAGCCCTTCTGTGTCCCTGACCACCCACAATGGTTCGGAGACCTGGAGGGCTCCGTGGCGATATGGGTTCGCCTATCGGCGAGTTTGCCCCTCTGCTCTGTGGTCGAACGGCGCAGAGGGGTGGTGATGGTAAAATGGGGGAGGTTTCTGGTCGTTGGGTGCTACATATCACCTAACTGCAGTCTCTCCGATTTTGAGGGGTATTTGGACCGGCTGAGGGACATGATTGTCCCGTATATAGCCGGTTCAGTATTGGTCCTGGGGGATTTCAATGCGAAATCCACAACGTGGGGGAACCCCAGGACCACCCCTCGTGGCAGAGAGCTGCAGGATTGGGCGGAGGGGCTGGAGGTGAATGAGGTGGAATGGGTGGTCAATCGTGGACGTAACGTTCGCGACCGCCCAGGCCTCACGCCGAGTGTCCAACTGGCGGGTCTGGGAGGGGGATACTCTCTCGGACCACTGCTACATTTTGATGGGAGTGGCAGTGGTCTCTGACCCGCCGGTGGAAACGCCCCTCCTCCAACGGTGTGGCACCCCTCCGTTGCCTAGATGGGCGACGAAGAGACTAGACGAGGACCTATTGAGGGCCGTGATTATCGGTTCCGCCTGGCCTACGGCCAGGGAGCGTGGACCTGAGGAGGGGGCGGCTTGGTTCCGGAAGACATTACATATGATTTGTGATGTGACGATGCCCCGGATCCGAGCCTGCCCCCAGAGAAGATCACCGTACTGGTGGTCGGGCGAATTGGCTGAGCTGAGACGTATGTCCAGCCGCGCCCGACGCCGGTACGTCCGCGCTCGGCGCCGCCACTTTAGAGGTGGCGGCGACCCGGAGTAGGCGGTGGACGGTCTGGAGGAACTCTACGGAGAATATAGATCGTCCGCCGAGGCCCTCAAGACGGCAATTACCAAGGCCAAGGCCAAAGCCTGGAGTGAGCTCCTGCTCACTCTCCGTGACGATCCGTGGGGGCGCCCGTATAAAACGGTGCTTGGAAGCTCCGCCAATGGGCGCCCCCTATCACGGTGAGTATGGACTCGGAGTTCTTGGGACGCGTAGTTGGTACCCTCTTCCCCCCCACAACTGGGGAGGAGGAGGGTGAGGAACGCGTCCCGGAGCCGACCAATTTAGATTGGTCGGACGAACTCCGGGTCTCCGAGTGGGAGCTGTCCGTGGCCCTCCGGGAGCCTCAAGGTAGGGGGAAGAAAACCCCCGGTCCCGACGGCGTTCCCGGCGGAATCATGGCCTTGGCATGCAGGTCCTCGCCCCGGCTTTCAGGAGCATCTTGGATGCAAGCCTGAGCCGGGGGACCTTCCCCAGATGTTGGAAAGAGGCGGTCCTTGTCCTTCTCCACAAGAATGGGAAACCCAAGGATTCTCCCTCCGCTTACCGGCCGGTATGTTTACTCGACGAGGCGGGCAAGCCGTTCGAACGAATAATTGCTGCCCGCCTCCGAGAGCACCTATCGCGGCGTGGTCCCGAGCTGAGCGACAGCCAGTTTGGATTCCGGAGGGGGTCCGCTCCACTACAGACGCTTTAGAGCGTCTGCGCCACCTCCGGAAAGCGGCTGTCGCCCAGGGCGGGGTGTTGATCGCCGTATCATTGGGTATCTCCAATGCATTCAACACCCTGCCCTGGAAGGAGATAGAGAGGGCCCTTGAACATTTCGAGGTGCCTCTTTATCTCCGGGCGGTGCTCAGGGACTACCTCCGCGGCAGAGAGGCAGGATTCACCGGCCGGTATGGTATTCCATATCGGAGGGAGATGTGCAGCGGGGTTCCTCAGGGATCGGTCCTTGGACCATTCCTGTGGAACCTCGGATATGACGCGGCACTAAGGGTTTCCCTGCCCGCCGCAACGGGTGTCATCTGATATGCGGATGACACCCTGGAATATGCGGTGGGGGGGATTGGGGAGCGGCAGGACGCCTCGTGGAGTCCGCCCTGGACTGTGTCGTTGGCCGGATTCGAGGTATGGGGCCGGTTGTGGCCGCCGCGAATACCGAGGCGATTTGGATGTACAAACCGTCTCGGTCGCGGCGGCCGCCACAAGATTTCCAGATGCGGGTCGTCGATACCCCCGACGAGGTCAAGCCCACGATGAAATATCTGGGCCTGATCCTCGACGGTCGATGGCGCTTCGAAGAACACTTTGGTCTCCTGGGCTCCCGATTGGAGAGGACAGCAGTCTCTCTCGCGAGGCTGCTGCCCAATATCGGGGGCCCCCAGATGAAGGTCCGCCGCCTCTATTCGGGTGTGGTGCGGTCTATTGTCCTTTATGGGGCCCCCGTATGGTACCGCTCGCTCGAGGTCAGCCGGCGATCCCGACACTCTTGGAGAGGGTTCGTCGCCGGCTGTCCCTGCGGATCATACGGGGTTACCGCACCATCTCCACCGAGGTGGCGGGCCTCCTGGCTGTTGCTCCGCCCCTATGGGGTGGAGCTTACAGACGAGGAGGGACAGGAGATCGAGGATCTGAAGCGCCAGGCACGGCAGGAAGTGTTCGACCGATGGAGGCAAATGTTGGCCTCCTCGGATCGTCCACTCGTCCGGGCCCTCCTGCCCCGGTTCGAGGACTGGTGCAGGAGTCGAATTGGGTTGACCTTTCACCTCACCCAGGTGCTCACCGGAAAGGGTTGTTTCGGTGAGTACCTACATTGGGTGGGGAGAGAGCCGGCGGCACAGTGTCACCACTGTGGCGAGGAGGTGAACACGGCGCGGCATACTCTGGAGGAGTGCCCGGCATGGGCAGAGCCGCGACGTGTCCTTAGAGCCGCGGTGGAAGGGTGGGACCTCTCGCTCCTGGTCTTGGTCGACCACTTGATCGAGAGCGAGAGGTCGTGGAAGGCGGTGGCCTCCTTCTGCGAGACTGTGATGTCTCGGAAGGAGGCCGCCGAGCGAGCCCGGGAAAGGGACCCGGGCTCGGCGAGGAGAGCGATGGCGAGGGGGCGTCCCCCGCGTCGTCGGGCACCGCCCCGTAATCCAGGGAGCCAGGGTATGCGTAACGCATTTCCGCACTATAAAAAAAATAATAGAACTGCGATCCATATTCTACGATACAGAGCTCCGCTCTTTATACAAGACTTTTTGTTGTCGCCATAAGTAGGGTGTCTCGGTTTATGTTCACCACTGTCGCTTCCCGTATTATGTTTATATTTATCACGTACACTTCAGAATCATACGTTCAGGAACGTATAATCCAATTCGTTAGCCACTGTGTTCTCCGGATCTGTCTCCATTGGATTTGTACCTTTGGAGATATGTTCAATCCGTTGTACACGACAGAACAATGAATAATGTTCAATAACTTTGGAATCACATAACAAATGCATGTAATAGCATAAAAAGAGATGCTGTAATGATGGCAACAATGAGAAATGTAATACAAAGAGCGGTGCTCTGTATCGTAGAAAAATGAATCGCAGTTCCAACATCTGATGTAACTTGATTTTTTTTTGTAAGAAATAAGTTTTTATGAAAGTTACGTTTGCATAACCCTGTATATGTATTCAGTTTAATTGAAAACGTGGGATTCTACTTAGATTTTGGTAAACACACATCAGTATAATAATACTTTGTAAACACCACACTGAGCTTCTTCTACGCGACTAATTTTGTTTTTAAATGAAAATATATTTATTCATTTTGATTGAAAACGTGGAATCTACTTAGATTTTGGTAAACACACATTAGTATTTTTATTTTATTTTTGATTTTACTTCAACTCGCCCGTAAGACGGCGCAATCTATCTCTATATGTCTGTAGTCGTAACATAACCATGTATTTCTAACCTTTTCGTTTGATCCTACTACCGAGCATTTTATTCGTTGCGATATATTCCAAAATGTTCGCTATCATTCTAAAGATCATTGGTTATCCCAAATCGGTGGACCGGGGTTCGAATTTCGTCGGGGTAAGAAATTATTTTTCTCCGTTCATTCTCAGTTTAAATTTTCGCGCCCCACTTTCCACTTCCGTAACGTCGACACGTCACATCCGTTATTTTAGAAAATTGTTACCCTCAGCAAAGAAGTTTCACTTCAAAAAGAAAAAAAAGGATGTGACGAACACGGAAGTAACATCACAAGCAGTAGATGGGTGCGGACCACATGTGTTGACTCTTTGCCGATTTATCCGACAATGGCGTTTCATAGCCTTCTCCACCTGTATGTGATGGTGGTGGTGGTGGTAAGAACCTTCCCTTATCACATTCGCAGAAACCCCACCACTTCTAGCGGTAGATGGTTGCGAACTACACGTGTTGACACTTTGGCGATCTAACCGATAATGGGTGTTTCATAGTCTCTCTCTTACTCTCGCCACCTTCGCTGGAATCCCCACCAATTCCATAACTCTCACAGCTTTTGACACGCGCATCCATAAACACGTGCACAAAAAAACTGCAACAACAGCATGTTTTTCATTTAAGACGCTATTTGATAGACCTTGACATTTTTTATGAAATATTATACCCGTTAGGAACGAACGGGAATCTCACAACACACGTGCATGCAAAAAACTGCAACGTCAGCATTTTGTCATTAAGACGTTATTTGATTCTAGTTTCATCTGTATCGCTTTCCGATGAAATATATCGAGCGTGCGAAAATGCAATGCTGTGTAAATGTTTCGAGACATGGATACAATATTGCGAGCGAAAATGAGACACTGAAAAATAAATTAGTGACGGTTTCTGGACTGTGGTATCTTTTTTTGCCGAGTCTGCTGTTTTGAGGAGGTTATATAAGAACCGATTATATCTACGAGGGAACACGTTTGATGCTACCATTTCTTTTACCGATGAAAAGACATGAGTTACATGTATTATGTGACGATGAATATTGATGAAAAAAAAATGACTGTCTCAACGTTAAAAAGTTTAGCTTGGGTTCACATTATAAATTTGTATTTGAACGATCGTTTTCCCGTCGAACACAGAACAGTGATAGAACGTTTAATGCGAAACGACGTAACGAGTCGTGTATGTTTCACCTATACGAAAAAATTTAGCCAAGTCGTGGCGCGTTGACCCGCGATCGATTCACCATCAACAATATTGGAGATCATCGAAACGGGTGAACGTTGCATCGTGCCGTTATCAATTCCAATTATATTGAACCTCGCAGCTTCCTCCAGGATGCGAGGGAAATTGTGCTTGAAAAAGTACGGAACGCTTTGGAAAAACATAGGTCTGTAAAAGTGAACGCTGTGTTCAACGGTGAATTTGTGACAGGTGTTCAACGTTCGCGCAAAAGTGTGAGCACGAAGAACTGTGAAATCTTTTACACAACTGATCTCGAAGAGCTGTACGAGCTGTGCATCTTGGGACCGATCTTAACGTCGTTGGAAGAATTTCAGGAACGGGATAGCGGATGGGCGTTGTCGCGAATACTCAATCTTACAGTCGGTATCAACAAATATAACCCGCTGCGTGCAGGGTGTCAGATCAGCGTACCGAGAGAAATAGCGTTGAAGAAAGCTACAATCAATGTTTACTCTAAAGATAATGCATGCTTTGCATGGTCGGTGATTGCAGCTCTGTATCCAGCGACAGCTCACAATAACCGCCAAAGTTCATACCCGCAATACACAACTGTATTAAAATTCGAAGACATCAAGTTCCCCATGCTGTTGAATCAGATTACCCGGTTTGAAAAGTTGAACGATATTTCGATTAACGTATATGGTTTTGAAGACATCTTCGAGAAGAAAAAAAGGGCAAAATCATTCACATTTTTCCCACTTCGTCTCACCAATCAGAAGAGGAATCGATATGTCAACTTGCTGTACATACAAGACCGAGCCGACAGCAGTGTGGGGCATTATGTGTGGATTAAGAACCTATCACGATTCGTTAGCGCACAATTGACCAAAAACAGTAACATGAAATTCATCTGTGATCGGTACGTGCAACATTTACAAAGGTATTATGGTATATGATTACACATGTAAATAAAATTGTTTTTAGGTGCTTACACTACTTTTATTCCAACGAGAGATTGCAAGCTCATGAAAGAGACTGTGCAGAACTGAATCGCTGCGCCATCATGTTACCTAGTGAGGACGATAAATGGCTCTCTTTCGGCAACTATTTGTGGAAAGAACCGCTTCCATTTGTGGTGTACGCCGACCTCGAATGCACTCTGGAGAAGATGGAAGATTGTGGGGAGGAAGATGAGAAACTTCAATCACACGCATACCAACATCACAGAGTACTTAGCATCGCATACTATGTACATTGTTCACACGATGCATCTCTATCGGTATATCGGTGTCGTCACGATGAGAAGTGCGTCTCATGGTTCGTCGGAGAATTAGAAAATTTAGCATATTTCGTTAAATGGACTTTATCCAGTAATATACCTATGAAACAGTTAACGAATGAACAGTGTGAGACATTTATCAACGCAACTCATTGCCACATTTGTGAAAAACCATTTGAGGAAAATGATATACGGGTGCACGACCATTGTCATCTGACAGGACGATATAGAGGCCCCGCACATCAAGATTGCAATTTAAATTATAAAAATTCATTTTGTATACCCATAGTCTTCCATAATTTATCCGGGTACGATTCGCATTTCATTATCGAATAAATAGCTAATGCGTTTGAAGGCAGTGTCAACATATTACCAATAACTAAAGAAAAGTACATTTCATTTACAAAAAATGTTAAAGATCAGCAATCAGATTCACATGACTGTATTAAATTACGATTCATCGATTCGTACAAATTTTTGAAAACAAGTCTAGACAAATTAGCATCTTTCTTCGACACAAACATATTAACAATTTTACGTTCCGAATTTCAAGATCTCTCCACAGAAAATTTCAAGCTGTTGACGCGAAAGGGTGGTTTTCCATACTGTTTGAGACTGGAGTGTCCGACCGCCATAATGCCTCACCAGCGAGACCACATGGGGCGTATGGCTACAAGGCTAACGCGGGCAGCCGATCGAGCCCGCAATTGGTCGAAACCGTTCTCGATCCTTCTGGAAACTTCTCGAACGCAAAACCGGAACAACTGGCGCAAAACGAATTTTCCAGAAGGATCGATCCAATAAAAGGAAAGAGGGGATCGACGGTTAGACATTCGGCTTTCAAATCAGCTGATTGAGTCTTCGCGATTATCACTTCTCTTTTCATAACGTTTATTCAAATTAAAATTGTTTTACACTCGCAGTTGACATTGTTTTGTGACAAAATATACTTAATTTATAGCAGATCTGGTACTTCTTCTTCCATTTCACACATACAGTCCATTCGTTCCATCTCAAATCCATTCACACCTCAAGCATTCATCCTTTAATGCACTCACGCTTCACTTTCATCCTGCTATTTCACATTGCATGCAAGAATCCAACCCAAAAATTCCCAGTGTTGACTCAATCATCCTAACCTCGATATTTCTCCGGGTATCAAAGAAAGAGTCACACACATACGAATACCTCGATTGCGTAGATAAATTAAACGATCTCTGTTTGCAACCGCTCGAGTCATTTTACAGCTCGTTGACAAGCGAAACCGTATCCGAACGTGATTATACACATGCCGAGAATGTGTGGAAGCGATTCAACATAAAAACCTTGGGTGAATACAGCGATCTGTATTTGAAAACTGATGTCTTGTTATTGGCTGACGTTTTCGAAAATTTTCGTAAAACTTGCATTAAGAGCTACGGTTTAGATCCAGCATATTATTACACTTTACCAGGTTTCACGTGGGATGCTATGCTAAAGCATACAAAAATTAGATTTGAATTATTAACTGATATCGATATGGTGATGTTCATCGAACGTGGTATACGCGGCGGTTTGAGCCAATGTTCTGGCAGACATGCGGAAGCCAATAACAAGTACATGCAGTCGTATGATCCATCGAAACCATCATCATACTTGATGTATTTCGATGTAAACAATTTATACGGATGAGCAATGTGTCAGCCTTTGCCATATGCAGAATTTCAATGGGTTAACAACATTGAAAATTTTGACATATCTTTGATTGCTGCTGATTCCCCCATAGTTTACATTCTCGAGGTGGATCTAGAATATCCGCAAAGTCTGCATGATGTTCATGCTGACCTACCGTTCTGTCCGACACACGCCAAACCACCTGGCAAAAGAGAGGCCAAGTTGCTTGCAACGTTACATGATAAGCAGCGTTACGTAATACACTATTATAATCTGCAGCAGTGCACGCGCCACGGTCTTCGTATTACAAAGATTCATCGCATCCTCCAATTTACACAGTCACCATGGCTCCGCGAATATATAGAATTAAATACTCTGTTTAGAACAAATGCCGCTAGCGATTTTGAAAAGAATTTGTACAAATTGATGAACAACGCGGTATTCGGTAAAACTATGGAAAAGTTCGGAATCATGTAGATGTAAAACTCGTGACACGTTGGGATGGGCGATATGGTGCAGAGGCAATGATTGCAAAACCAAATTACCACAGCCGCTGTATATTTTCCGAAAACTTGTCTGCTGTGGAGTTACGCAAAGTCATAGTGAAATTCAACAAGCCAATATATGTAGGCATGTACATATTAGATATATCCAAAACCTGCTTGTACGAATTTCATCATGAGTACATGATTCCTCAATATGGTAAAACGTGTAAAGTAATGTATACAGACACTGACAGTTTAATTTAATATATTATGTGTGAGGACATTTATGAAACCATAAGACGCGATATTAGCCGTTTCGACACAAGCTATTATCCGATAGAGAATAGGTATAATATCCCACTTGTAAATAGAAAGCAGGAATACGCGATGTAACAAGGCCGGAACAATATAAAGACGGAGCAAAAAGAATCGCCGTCTGCCGGGTGCTGGCTCTGACAGATACGAGTTTATTTACAGAAACGGTTTTAGTACGACGACGACAAACGCGTCAGGTACACATCGTGCACCGCGTCCGGTCCTCCGCATATAGAACATCCGCTGCAGCGTGAACACGAACACGCGCACACGAACCGACGCGACGCGCGCAGAAACATGCGAGGAGATGCACTTTTATGCGCTAGGTACTCACTTGTACACGTTTCAGCCAGTTACGATCGCTGGGAGGATCGAGGTTAATGTAAAGGGTGCTAGAAAAATACTGTGCAGTACTAGTACTAGTTAGTCTTTCACTAACATCGTCTGGGCAACGGGTTTTCCACTTTGAAGCTTGATTTTACACTGTTTTAGGCTTTTGAAAGATCCGTTCAAAAATTCAGGTGTCTCGCTTCGAAATCACGGAAAGAATTTTGCATACGAGTCCGCAAAGAAGTGAGACATTTTATGTCTTTACTTTGCTCCCCCCCCCCTTCCGCTTCCGCTTTTCTTCCTTTGCTGTCCTATATGATTTGGTCAAGTGTATAGGTCAATTGAGAACATACGTCTTACGTCATACGTCTTACGTCATGTGGAAAGATTTATTTAAAACAAAAATAACCTATCAAAAATATATTTTTACAACTGATCCTATCTACAGAGGTGGAAAATGAGCCGAAATCACAAGAGGCTTGTAGGATCGGTTAAGATCAAAAGGGTGTGAAGCTATGGGTCATCATACAGGATGCTTATGATTTTTGCTCAACAATTCATAAAGAAATAGAGTTTGAACGTATTGGTAATAATTCGAAGGGGTTTATTAATATTGGAGTAATGAACAAACAAAAGTGAGAAACAAAAGACATGACTGCTATTGTTGTTATACAATTGTTAACAATTATCATTAGAAGTAATACTCAATAGTGGTCGGTGATGACTGAAAAAGTAATACTCAATAGTGGTCGGTGATGACTGAAACCCCCACAATTAGAGGAAATATTTAGGTGGCCTGACTTAGGTGGACCACCCTGTATATATATATTGTGACGTTGCAATTTGCGCCGAAGGAATGACAAGCTCCTGAAGGAATGACAAAAATCTAAAGATGGGTAATTAACGCCATCTCTTGCGCGTGCCGAGTACGGTGAAGTTTCAGGGCCGTGCCAAGGGGCACGACTGGACCCGGAAAACCCGAGAAGGCGCCCCTCAGAGGATCAGTTCGGAGAACAAGTGGCCAACATTTACGTTACGTTGGGTCCAACACCCCACAGAGACGGCGAGCACGGATAAAAAGTTCCAGCACGTCATCGGTAAATCACGTTCCGGCCGACGTCTCACCCTGCCGTTGCTGGAAATACCGACGGGGGTGGCATGGAGGATTTCCTAGAGAAACAGAGGACTCAGGTCTGGGGCCCCAGGACCTGTCCGACGATCCTGCGATCTACTAGTCGCGAGCGGGCGAAGCCACTCGGGAAAATTCGGCAACGAGCGCGTAGTGGGGGGAAACGATGATCGACGATCCTGGTCGATGCGGATCGCGGAATCACTGTCGCGCTGGTTATTGTCGAGAGACGTCACGAGTTCGGTACGAAAAGCGATTCCCGTTTGTTTTCGAATAGTTCCGTGTCGCGGGTGATTGCGAAATCTCGTTCCCGCTGCCGAAAGACCGCAGTCAGCCAGGAAAATCTGAGGCCTGGGGAAAAGCTAGTTGAATCAACGACGGTAAGTCGACCAGTGATTTCCTCGATTCCGTTTTCGCATTGGTTCGTTTCGTTTGGTCCGAGGACGACGCGGTGCCGTCTCGTCCTCGATGTTTCGTTTGGTCGAGGTGTAATACCTCAGGCCGTGAGCTCGCGTCTCGCGTAGAGACGCTTTGAGCAATTTCGTTTGGATCGTTCCCTCCGCGTGCGAAAGAAGTCTTCCTCAGGAGTCGCGTCGGGAAAAGAATAGCGTCGCGAGATACCATCTAGCTCGCGAAATCCGGTAACGACGTATTAAACGCGCGTAGCGAATCGACTTTCGTTCTGTAACATCTTCGAGAGACAATCGCGGCAGTCCGGAATTCCGCGCGCCGATCTACCGCGCTTGCGAATTCTCGTTCGTGCGAGATTTATATTGTACCGTCCATCGTACCGTTGCGAGACAATTCCGTTTGACAAAACGCGCTCCGCGGGCGACCATCTTCCGCAAAAGTGTACTAGGAGCGCGGGCTCCCGGGTCGCGACCACGTGGTCGCTCTCATGTACCACCGACGTATTGAAGTTTTTCAATAAAATAACGTAGAGCCCAATTTCGTCTCGTTACTGTACACCTGCGCGATCCGCCCTGCCGTGAGGGTAGTCCCCGTTATTCCCTGTGTCCGAACGCCTGGCCATTCGTGTTGCGATTTCCGTCTCGTGGTTTGCGGGGGCTCGCCCCGGACTCGGCTTCCCCGAGCTCGGGCTGTACTTCACGTTTTGAGTGGTACTTCCTAGTACCTGGCGCCCGAACCGAATCTTTAGCGTTCAAGCCGAGCCCCTCGAAGAACCGTTTTGCCCCGGAAGGACCGTATTTGCACGGCCGCGTACGGCCCAGCCTCAGAGCTTATAAAATTCCGGGAGTTGCCCTTGTCCGAGCGCGGTAAAGACCGCTCGATCGGGGACAACGTCGCAATATATATATATATATATATATATATATATATATATATATATATATATATATATATATTTAGATATAATTAAAAAAAAAATTTTTCTTTTTAATTTTTTTTTTCTTGAAAAATTCAAAAGACTACATACGTCATGTGGTTGGGCATACTCTATATGCCCAATACAGTGTTATAATCACTTTGCCTGAAAACATATAATCTTCTTAAAACGTACACTAAATAATGATAATAATATACTGCATGTTAGCGGTAGCGCGGTCGGAGGGGAGTTTCGGGAAGATCGACTGAACGAATGCTTGATTCCTTGATATATTTATGGCAGGGATTTAAGGTGGACTCATACGGGCGAAGATTCCGGGCAACGTCGCCGAGGATCGTAAATTTCGAGCCCTGGTTGACAGGTCGGAGCGGTGCGTAACGCTCCAGGGGGTCCCCCAGGGTCCGTTAGGAAAACTACCGATAGCTCTCCTTTAAGACATCATGGACATAGGAAACGTTGGTGCGGGTTCTTCGTAGAGTGGGTACGGAATAACTTTGTCAAGACTGCAAGAAATTGCAATCGATCGGTATAGTAGAAGAAATACTAAAAATTGCATTTCACAACTTTTTTATGTGGGCTTGTATTGAAAATTTAAAAAATACGTTTTGTAGATCTGTGTCAATTAAACATATTCTGAAAAATTACAAACGGTTGAAGATGGTAAAAATTGCAGATTTTCACGATTTTCGGCCTTCAACTGCAGTAAATCAAAGGATTCTTAGACATCTTTCAATTGCTGTCGTTTTTTTCCGCATCGCCCGATTTCGATGAAACTTTCACAGTGCATATAACTGACACAGATCTACAAAACGTATTTTTTAAATTTTCAATACAGGCCCACATAAAAAAGTTGTGAAACGTAATTTTTAGTATTTCTTCTACTATACCGATCGATTGCAATTTCTGACAAAATTATTTTTCTAGTAATTGCTCTAGCTTCCCAGAAAAGTTCAAATCGTATAGTACAACAATAAAAAAGTTTAGGCCTTTTTTAGAGTGTGTCAATACTCTTTTTTAACCCATTGTAAATAATAATGTAAAATAATTATTAGAACATCTTTTTTCTGCAAATTGTTCCATCGGTTCTAGCAAAAGATTAAATTCCTGTGTAATTACATTAATTATAAATCTCCCTGGTTTCCCTGTTTTGGGGCACGTTGTAGTAATAAAGGTAGAAGGCGTTGTACCGTTCGCCAGTTAGCTTAAGCCTTGAGCCCATCAATTTTATGACAGGTGAGGACGGGTGCTGGGCTACTCTAAAAATGAGGCTATTGTGAAAATAAGTTCCTTTGACGAGCATGAATTGCTTTATGACCACCGTCCGACGAAAACGCGGAGGAAACGCGTGATCAACACGTGTTGGAAGGGACTTCCACATACTAGATTATAATGTATCAACTCAGAATCCGTAGCAATATGTATATTGCAACGTTGCCCGAAAAGGCGTGGTGTGTTGCCCGCCGATTTGTTTATAGGGCTGCCCCGTGCGAGCGATAGCGGAGCAGCAGTAGGTTAAAGACCTAAGATGTTTAAACCGTTGCCGCCCACTACTACGTGGGTTGTAGGGGGTGGCAGGACGCCATCTCGCATGGTGGGTCCCAACTGATGACATTGTATTGATGCGAGCCTGAGAAGGAGGTTTCCAAACAGGACAACGGTGACGCGTCCATGTAGGTACGAGTGTGCGGCCGATTGGATCAGAGAGGAGGAGGCAGGCCTAGGTCCGCACGCATTTTCGGCTATGTCGAAATATTGGCTGCAGCGGCCACACACACACACACACACACACTATGCAGCGTGCAACGTCGAAGTCAAAACATTGAGACTGCGGGCGCGGCTTTGGTGGGGAATAGGCAGATCGTATGATAGGCGCGATTTGTTCTGTGCCGTTCCCGGGGCTGTTCTCTATGGAGAGGTCTATGCCAGGTCATTCCACTATTCAGCGGGAAATCGGTACTCTCGGACACAACACGTGTTTGCTGTAAAGCAATTTACGCGGACCCGTACTTCTTCGGCGAAATGAAAATGCTACATCCGAACAATATAAGAAGCGGCACGTTCAGTCGTCCCCTGTTGTAAATGGTCACTGTTTGTACATGCCTGCAGAAGAGTGTCTGCCTTTTTTCGCTGAATCCCAACATCTGCACATTTCCGGAGCTTCAAATTGTTTTAGTTGAAAACACACGTGTTTTTTCGCCATAGTACACGTTACCATTGAAAGATTTAATGAAATTAGTCATAGATTTTGCTCGAAAACAAGGTGATGCACCAACTGGCTGTGGAGAAAAATTGAACGCAAAATATCAATGTTTTTCAGAAAAATCTAGGATTTGGAAGCATTGTCTCAAGTCACAAGGGAACCTATTCAAATGAGACAAGCCGATTTTGATGAAACTTATGTGAGGTGTAGTTCTTCGAAAAATATTTGACACGTGTATTTTTTTATCGGCAACCATCCACTTTGAAGGGGTGAAAACAGCC